>JAQFZG010005583.1:0-10158 GCA_034695465.1 Entomobrya nicoleti
CTGAACCAACATCAAACAAAAACAGCTTTCAAATGCAGTTTGTGTAACCGGTTTCTGGGATCTGCTAATTCTCTCAAGGATCACATTCAAGCACATACTTACTAGACCATTGAAAGTAAACAATGTACTATCATACTAATATAATATTTTGTTGAGTTTTTATTATATTGATTGTGACCAAAAATTCTGGGGTTGGATTCTTTTCAAATCTTACTACTGAAAAACGTTTGTAAAATATGTCTACCTTAAAGTGTATTACTGATTCTGATTATTTAAATATAGGTTCTATGTGTTATCATCATGTAAAGTTGGAAGATAATACAGTAGTCTAGAAATGTTTTTTGTCATATATAAAGCCATTTATCCATATGGAGTCCATTATATGAGGAATAAAAATTTACCTTTAATTTTTCAGCACAGATCCTTTGCCCGCTACTTTAAAAGTTGAATGAAAAAGCAACCTAGTAAAATTAAAACATGCGAATTTCTTGGCTGCATGTTAGGTGCAGTGCTAGAAATATATCAATTAAAGTGCTAGTGTTTTATCAATAAAATAAAAACCTGTTGAATAAAAAAAACCGACGAAGCTTGTATTCAGAACTACTTGGCTTAATATATTGCATGCTTCAAATACATAACATACATACACAAAACATTCATAATTGTCAAAATGTTTTTATAACCTGATATGCATACTAGCTATACAGATATCATGTACTCACTGGCTTACATGCTCAGCAGTCGCCTGTGATACAAGAGGCTCGAAAATATAATACGTGGTCCCATCACCAGTTTCACGCACTACATTATGTGTACGTGTGCATATAACACGTTATGCATTACTAACACGAGACGACTAAGAGGAATATGATTATGCATAATCAATGTACGTGATCCATGTCGACAAGAACACTAATTCATTTACAGCAAAAGTGTCGGTCGTAAAAATATGAGTGCAGAAGTTAGCCAAAGTGTGGTGCAAGCACATCAAAGTTAAAATTCCTAAAGAACTCGTCTATTTTAACAGAAGAGATCTAAATATCCCGTGGCAATTAAATCCAATAGTATACAAGCAATCAAAACAATGTTTTTGAGCAAGTAAATTCCGCAAACTAACCCATCAAAATTAACATAGTGCATCACTGTACTCACGTATCTTTAGTACGACTGAGCGTCCTTTTAAACTAACGAAGCTTTTTTTCAAATTGAATTCTTCATTTGATTATCTGAATGAAATCCGAAACTAAATCATATATCGGGTCACAATACCAGTGAAAGTAACTAAATATTTTATCATTAGGTCTAACCACCCACCACTTAAGAGATTTAAATTCATAAAACTCTCGCAAATAATAATATTTGCTAATTCCGTAGGCCAAAATTGAGATGACTTCCAAAACATTTCAGTGTAGTGATTGTGAAAAAGTATTTAATTATAAGCACAATTTAGAAGCTCACACTAAAGTTCATATTGGAACTCACCAGTGCCTTTTTTGCAATAAATGTTTTAATAGCGAGCAGGCTCGTTTTACTCACTACCGTACGCATACACTCGAGAAGCCATACTCCTGCAAGTTGTGTGACAAAACCTTTGCAAAGAATGATAGTTTGAAAATGCATTTCGATACGCACACCCAAAAGAAGCCCTTCAAATGCACTATTGGTCAAAAGTCATTCTCTGCTGCAAGTAATCTCAAATCACATCACTTATACATACATAGTGGGACCAGAGAATGTCAATGTGAGCACTGTGAGAAAAGTTTCGCTACAAACACAGGTTTGAAAAGACACCTGAATCAACATCAAACAGAAACGTCGTTCAAATGCAGTTTGTGTAACCGATTTCTGGGATCTTCTAATGCACTCAAAGATCACATTCAAGCACATACTGGGGAGAAGCCATATCGTTGTCAATTTTGTCCGAGTTCATTTGCACGAAAGAGTCATCTAAGTCGACATAAAGATACACACAACGATTTAAAACGACATAATTGTGCAGTGTGCGATAAAAAGTTTTCAACCAAGAGTTATTTAATTACGCACAATTCAGTTCATACTAAATTGAAAGCCTACAAGTGTGAATTTTGCGAGAAATCATTTACTCAAAATGGCTACTTAAAAAAACACATAAAATGGGTTCATCATCAAGTCAAGGAGCACGATTGTAATTTGTGTGAAAAACATTTTTCTCAAAAGGGGAATTTAGTAGTTCATATGAGAGTGCATACTGGTGAAAAACCATACAAATGTTCCAAATGTACCGCTGCTTTTAAGGATTCAAGCAAATTAGGCCAACATTTAAAAAATCACAAATAATTCAGATTCTTAATGTGTTAGCCTATGGCTAAAATCAAAACCATGTTGGCAAGAGTGATCAAAAAGGATTAACAGAATTTTTTATTATTTTGGGTTATTCCAATGGAGTATAATTTCAATTGTAGTATTTTTCCTTTAGCTGAATGTTCGGCCTAATGAGTTTTTTTTATGTCGGGATATAATATATAACACTATAGATTACACTTTTCTAAATTAACATGTATTGTGATTACGTACATCTTTATCCTTGTTATTTTTTCGTTAAATCAAAATTCAAATAAATAAAGCCATAAATATAAGTTGCCAATTCATTGAAAGATTTTGGAATTAGAATTTTTAAAATCATAACGTGCTGCCGCATACCTCATCGCTTCCTCACCCTGCTCATCTCAGAGGTCTAGAAAAAAATAGGGCGAAAAAATGTATTAATTTTTATTTAAAGCAAGGCCAGTGAAGTGTTTAGTTAGTCTATCGGATTTTTTGCATGTTTGCTAAAGATTTTCTTTAGTTCTTTTGAATAAATTTCAAGGGTCAAGTCAGTTGGCTTCTTTGCTATCCTAGCCATGAAGAAGAATGTGCATTTTTTAGTCTGGTGGTCCAGCCGCAGCATCCACAACAACAGGAAAGGTTATCTTCACCTCCACCATTATTTCCAGCTAATCATCAAGATATTATTGATCAACTTAATGGAGATAATTATTTTAATCAAGATCAGCAGTGTCATGACCAATTTGAGAAAGGGACAATTAAACGGTCTTAGGAATTTATCTAAAAAACGAGAATCCCAAATGACAAGAATCCCAAAATATTTAGACATAAAGGAAAGAATCCCCAATTTGAATAATGGCCAAACGGAATTTTACCCAAATCTTAGCAAATGCGTTAAATGATCACCTTATTTCGGTTTCATTCATTTTAAGCTTGTCAGCTAGATTTCTCACTTTTTCGTGGGAAATCAAGCTTACAACATGGCATCTTCGGTCCAGAAAAGTAGTTCCATACGCTTTAAAACAATACCAGATTGATTGTCCAATTAGTAGATGAAGTGTGTCTTCAGCGATATCGCCTCCTCTGCCTTTTCCCCAAGAGAATAGGGCTACTTGAGGTCACCAAGCTAAAAATGCCGGTCATGTTTAAGTTATGTAAACAAACTCAAAAATTAGCCACAGCATCCAAATCAGCAGTCAAATAAATTTAATGGTATTTGTGGTAGAGATGTTAAATATTTTTGACCAAATTTTTAGTAAACTAAGTTTGACAGCTCTAAAATAATTAAAGTTAATGGTGTAAGCAATATTGGACCTTTGACGACGACAAAGACCATGTTCATTAAAATAAATTGGGAGAAATTAGTTAGTGAGAGTGGTATAAATTGTAAAATTAGTGATAGTAGTGGCGGTGGTGCATCCAAAACTATTTTAAATTGGTTATCATTCGGGAAATTAAACAGGAGAAGTAGAAAGTGCGGTGGTGGGAGTAGTGGCAGTGCTGATACTGTCGTGTGTCATAGATGAGCTGGTTTTTGTATTGGAGATGTCGCCGAATTTGGAACAAGTAGAATAGTTTGCAGAGAATACACGTGAACTTAAACGACACACATTTAAATAGCAAACGCATGTTTGCAAGAATGATTTAATTGATTAACCGTAAAATATATGTTTGTGGGTAATTCTAATTGGGTATAATTTTAATTGAAATAGTTATCCTGTAGCTGTATGATAAGCATATTTAATTGCTATATTTCACTTTATAAAATTATCACTAAGGATACAATACTCTGAATTGACTTTTTTTAAACAAAACATTGTGGCAATGAACTTCGTAATTCTTGTTTTTATTTTGTCAAATTAGAAGTTAAATAAAAATAAAGTCCATAATACATTTTCTATTTGATGTAATTTTAGAAAGAATGGAATTTTTTACAATTTGTTTTTTGCTTAAATAGCTTCATTTGTTTTTTTAGTAAAATCCCCTCCGCTGTCACCAAAAACAATTCATGTTAAACTGTGACATCTGAAGAGACATGCTTTGCTTCATAGTTAAAGGAAGCCATTTGCCTGTAAGCCCTGTATGCATCTAAAAATTGAAAGAGAAACAACGTTGACCTAAATATAATGTTTTCATAATTTCTTTGTCATTTTTTCAAGGATACCGTTAGTGTTTATTGATTTTTCAATTCAAGAAGTGATAACTGGGACACTGGGAGTAATCAAGGAATCCAGCAAGGTTTATTTATCTGCCTGGAAAGGCAATCAGTACAATAAAATGATTCAATCTCATACAAAAATACCACAACTTTAAACTTTTTATTTACAAATATACATTTGTTTCACACACATTGAGATGACACAACTTAATTACATAGTTAACTTAACGAAATCCAGCATTGTACCTAAATATTCAGTAATATAGCCGAATGGTATCAATTTACAAGAATGCTTGATTTTTCCGTAAACATAGGGATGCGCCACGAACTAAAAGTAGAGTCAAAATCCAAAAATGTTGAAAACCAGATGAATGGTTGGCTTTATTCAAGACCGAAGAATCTTGACAAAATTGTGATATTTGAAAACATGAATACATAAACCCTGAATAAGTAATCTATTAGTGACTTTTAAATACATAAAATAAATATTTCAATTTAGTAATTTACATTGCACAAAAAATACTTTCATTTAAAAATAACCCAAAAGGCCCACCAAAGAAAACGGTATAAATTTTTACCTATTATATGAAATGCAACATAAATTCTAGCCAATTATTGAATATAAAAATTTTCCTGTTTCAAAATTAACAACTGGTTCAATATTCGGTTTTATTTATATAAAGTCCTTCTTCCATATTTACGAAAATATTTTTAGTTTTCATGGTTTTCAAAGAGTAATCGAGCTCATTGGTTTTGTAAAATCACTTGTGCGTTTTCATATGTTTGCTTAAATCACCAGATGATGCAGATGCCTTAGGACATTTTGGACATTTGTAAGGCTTTTCCCCTGTATGACTTCTCGTATGTCTTACTAAATCAGCTCTCGCTGCGAAGGATTTCCCACACAAATTACATTGGTGCTCCTTAATTTGACTGTGAATATATTTTATGTGTACATTTAAACTGTTTTGTCGGTTAAACGATTTCTGGCACAGGTCACATATGTGCGTTCTTAATTTAGTATGAACATTCATGTGCTGCTTTAAATTTGATTTTGTTGAAAACTTTTTATTGCACGCAGAACATTTTTGTCGCCGAACACCAGCATGTATATCCTCATGTTCTCGAAGGCTACTCTTTTGTGAAAATGATTTGAAACATATTTCACAACGGTAGGGCTTCTCCCCAGTATGTCCTTGAATGTGTTTCTTGAGAGAAGTCGCTGACCCCAGGTACTTACAACATAAATTACATTTAAAGGGCGTTTCTGGTTTATGCGTATTCAAATGTCTTTTCAAGTATACTTTGTGGGAAAACACTTTTTGACAATGCTCACATTGAAATTCTTTGAGCCCACTATGCAGCACTTGATGATTTCTGAGATGATGGATTAGGTTAAACGATTTTGGGCAAACGTTGCACGAGAATGGCTTTTCTCCTGTGTGACATTTAATATGTTGATTTAAAGATGTAACGTAAGCAAACGATTTGTCACATAGTTTGCAGAACAGGGGCTTCTCATTTGTATGTGTTCGGTAGTGACAGAAAAGATTGTTCGATTGAGTGAACAATCTGTTGCAAAAAAGACATTCATGACATCTATGAAATATTGTTTGAGTTTGTAAGCTTTGGTTGATACTAAACACGTTTTTAAATGTTGGCCAAGTTACGTTCTCTTCAACCATTTTGATTCCAAAATTGAATTTATCTTCAACCAATATAGTTTTTCAGTATGAATTGTTTCACAAAACAGGCACTTTTGAAGAAAAAAATGGTTATAATTTTGATAGATAGCAAAACTATTTCCGCAACCACCAGCAAACTTGAAAGGCAAAACAAGCCAATTTAAAGAATGTTCCTTCGTTTCTCTGAAAATATCGACCAACGGAAGAAAATTCGTACTGGTTATAGAAAAGGGTAACTGAAATATAAGCTACCGTTTTCTAGAGTGTGATGAAACGAAAACTATTGACTGATCTAAAACGACAAAAGTGCACGCGTTTTAGTGTACATTTTATGTGTGTAGTTTCATGCTGGATATTTGCCTTACAGCATGGCCTTGTTGAAAATACGCCGGCAGTGTAATGATGGTACATTGAGCTTGCATGTTTTTCTGTTTACGTTTTTATTTAATAGTACTTTGCATGTAGTATAAATACACACACGAATTATAAGTCGTGGTTCTTCTCAATATTTCTGGAGCTTATATTTGTACTACTTGACAACAGATGCATTTTTTGTGCATACATGTTGTTTTGACTCTAAGGGCTTAAAATCCCTACATCAAGACTGGCCCAAGCAAATTGTGCACGTTATACACAAGACGTAAAGAATACTTAAAATCTAGAACGGCTTTATGCACTATTAAATGCGTCGACCCTAAGATATACCACCATATTTTCCAAAATAGTTTTGCCACTGCGTCAAAACGAAAGCTTTGGTAATGCTTTATGATGCTTAATTTTTTCATTCTGTTTTCCTTAAAAGCATTCTTATTCGTTTTAAAACGGTTAGTTCAGCAAGTTTCATTATTTTTATTCTGAATCCAGGTTAATCCTTTAAGGTTCAATGCAATGAGAAAAATGATTTAGGCAAGAAAATAATCCCATATTTTGCGACGGCAGGTTAAATAACGATTTTTATATATTTATTAGTTTGTGCTGATACCATTTTATCAAGATTTAAAATTTTGAGAATTTTTATCAATATTGCAACAGTTTTCAGTTCTGTTGTATTAAAATACACTCAATCAGACAAGACGCACTACTTAATATCCATACATTGCTTTGGCATTCCAAAATGCATATTTGCTAATTTTTACAAATATCATATTTTCAATATTTTGTTACATTAAATCCCTCGCAGTATCCATGCGTTTATTTAAAACTTTGGTATTGAACTGATCGGCAAGAGAGGAAACATGCCTTTGAACTAAATTCAAATGTTTGGAAAATAGCTGCTTTTTACAACTTGGCATTGGCTTGTGAATTATCACTAAACATTTGCATTTAAAAGTGCAGGGTGTATAAAGATGAAGTAGCTGATATTTTATGAAACTGAGTTATTACAAATCCACAATACAATATGTAAACGTAAACGTGCAGCTTTTCTTGAAAGAATTTTAAGCATGCATGCATATGTACATATTGCCTCATGCTTTATTTAACAAAAATAATAAAGTATTTGAATATGGTGAATGTATGTTTTATTGAAATACAAGTAGTGCATTTTTACTCACGTGATTTTGAGGCAATTGCCATCCACCATTATTTTGGACATTAGATTCTTGCAGCATTTCATTTTTGTATTTTTAAGGAGCAAGTGCAGACGAAACATGTGTGTACGTGATTTATGATATGATATTGATTTTGTAGTAAAACTTCCTGCACAGTGTTAACATTGAAAGTTTCTAATTCCACTATGCGTTGAGTGATGACTTTTGAGTCCACTTGCAGTTGCAAATGACTTGTGACAAACACTGCATTTGAAAGGCTTCTCTTGGGTATGCGAAGTTATGTGATCCTTCAAATCGCCACTCATTGCGAAGGTTTTATCGCACAATTTGCACTGGTGTGGTTTCTCGTTGATATGTCTTCGGTAATGAGTAAATAGATTGTGTGTTGTACTGCATGATGTGTTGCAAAATAAGCACTGGTGAATCGGAAGGTGAACTTGAGTATGTGCTACTAAGGTTCTCTTCGAACTAAATATTTTTTCACAGTAACAACACTTGAATGTTTCGGAAGCCATCTCAATTTCCGCTCATCAAAAAAGTAAATTTTATGATTTGTAAGAGTTCAAGAGGATTCAAACTGGTAATGTGTGGTTGCACACCTGATATTAAAATAATTATTTAGCTTGTAGCCCACGATAGTTTTTAGATTTGATTTCATTCGGAAATTTGGAAATCGTGTACACTCAAAAAATCGTTTTTATCGGTTTAATAGTAAATGCACCCGCACTTAAGAGATGTAAACAAGATAATATTAATGTTGATGGTGATAATGTGTGTAAAATTACTCAAGAAGAGTTGCTTTGTGTAACTTATTGAGAAAAGTTGAATTTTTCTGCTTGTGAACAATTGGATTAACCAGCGACTTCACCCACTAATTAAATGCACAAGTTCCTCGAGTATTCTTATTTTGATTTGTGAACCATCTTCTGTTATGTATTTTCATGGCAATCATTAGAAATAAACGTGAATACGTACTTTGGTCGACACGGTTCACGTCCATTTAACATGCATGTGCATATTCATCATAGTAGTGTTATATGTGGTAGGGCATAATGCATTACATTTACACATACACATATAATAGTGTGTGGAATTTATAATGTGACCACGTAAAATATTTTTGGGTCTTCTGTACATCAGGTGACAGTTATATTCATGCGTAGCTAAGCACGTAAACCAACTTGTACCTGTGTGTTATTGAACTTGTACACACAGACACCCCGAAAAGACCATTATGACAACTTTTGGTATGTTGAAAGTCCTTGCGCCTATGAAGCATGAATCTGAGGTACCCAACGTTGTTAGAACATGTGTCAACAATGCCGTTGATAGAAATTTATTAGGAGTTAATGACTACGACATACATATTGCCATGTATGTGCATTTTACGAATCCAACATACACTGTATATTTTGTATCTCAACTGATATTTTGTTCATTTACCTAATTTGTACATGATATCAACAAAGTATAATTGCTTACAGGTATGTTGAATATTAAATGTTGAAAAATAAATTTTGGTAGAAAGCTAAACAAATACACGAAATATACATTATAAATCCTACAAGGTTTTTTCGATGTTACTAACAGAAATGCAAATCAGTTGGATTCATAGTTCATATACAATGGCGGGACAGGTTATTGCAGCTTACTCAAGTATGGAAGATTGGTTATAATGTTTTTTTCTACTGAATCCATTTGGAACTTTTCAAGCTATTTTGAAGCAAAGCTTTTAATCTCTACTAAAAGTTTTGTGCTATTTTTAAGCCCATCAACATCTTAAATGCCATGTCCCAATTGTAAGTTTCCTATATTAAACGTTTTCTACGTTATATGAAGTTAAAAATTCAAAACTTTGTTTAAAACTATAAGATGTTGCTATTATTTGCTGCTTTCTCGTTTTCCTGCTTGCAATCCAACTGTTCAGCCCTGCAGCAGTTTAGCAACTAAAAATTTAGCAACAACGGCGCTGAGAATTGCCAGAAAACGTTATTTCAGGAATAAGTTTCAAGAATCAATTAAATCAGAAAATGTTTGGAATACATTTAATGAAATAACAAATTTTCGTAGAAATGTTAGGTTACCAATAGCAAAACTGGTTGATTCTAAAGGTAACGTCATTACAGAAAATGAAAACATTTGTAAATTATTATCCAACGAATATATTTTAGAGGGATCAACTGCAGATATATCAATAATTGACGCTAATATTAATGAATACGATAGTAAGTACATATCTGAAAACCCTGAATACAAAACGAGTGAGATTAATGAACTAGAAATACATAAATCCATTTTGCAAACAAAAAAATGTAATAATACTAAGGATAATATACCGTTAAAGATATACAGAGAGTATGCATCTATATTATGTAAACCCTTAGCAGTGTTATTTGCATCAATTTTCACATTGAACATAATTCCTGAATGTCTTAAAACGGCAGATTGCATACCTCTATAC
>JAQFZG010005584.1:0-10158 GCA_034695465.1 Entomobrya nicoleti
AATATCGACTTAAAGGCAATTTTTTTAACATGGGAAGTAAGTGACAATAAATAAGTTTTTTTAGTTTTTTTTAATTGGCGTTTTGAACTGGGAACTGAAAGCTAAGTTTATTGAATTGAGAGCAAATGTTAAACAGAGTTGTGGTCTAACTTTAATTTAATTCTCAAGTAGCGAAACAACTGACGTATGTACATTAAAAACGCGCACACTACTGCTACTATTGAGGTGGCTTCAAGGCAACGATAATAACAACGAGCAACGCAATAGACCACTGCACTGCAGTGCAGGCTTGGGAAACTTCAACTTGGTGTCATTCCCAAAAAAGTGGTCCCAGCGGAATAATTTTGGGTAAATAGCGAGGTGTCTAATAATTGTTACCTGGTGTCTCTCTGGGTAGCAATGATGATGGCGATGTATACAAGAAAATCAACTATCAATTTATTTTTAAGTGTGGTTAAAATGATGATCAGATAAGCACTGTTTATCTTCCTTTCCCGCTACATCGCTAGTTGACTATCGCAGCAAGCATACGCAGATTTAGATTATTCGGACGTACGGAGTTTAGGATTATACGGTACGGCATTTTTTCCATATTATGCGGAAAATAATGTTTAGCTCCTACATCTAAAATTAAAATACTGAGTGTTTAATAAATAACAAAACATTTTAGATGGTGTAAGTATTGCAATTTCTTATCTTTAAAAAGTCATGTCTTTGTTAATTTAAAAACATGATATCGAAAGTACTCAAACAGAAAAGCTTCTCTTAGCCTATAATGAACAGTATATTTGAGCGAAGTTTTTTCTACTATTGTAAACAAATGAAAAGCAATTACTCATTCAACTAAACAACTCAAAAAAAATTTCAAACACAAGTGCAAGGTAAACTTTCCGAAAAGGTGTTAATTTTTTTCAGTCCTTTATTTCACCTCAGTCATTCAATGCTAGTGTACATAACAAAACCATTATCCATTATTTGAACTGCAGAATGGTACAATTGCAAAGTAGTTGTTTTCAATTAATTTTAATTTCAAATATTTTAGCTCAAGAAAATCACGTTTCAAGGTTTTACTCACGTCTCAACTATTCCAAAAATCCAGAACCATTGAAATCAAGCATAGATTACGTTAATTTGTCCACGTTTCTGCCTGAACTTGATAAGTGTTTAATTTCCCTTGTAAATGTGGCCGGAGTAAACATTATGCCTTCAACCCTGCCCGTCATTTTGACACAACTCAAACACTATAGCTTTTTGATTGAAACTTACGTAAACACTACAGGAAGTTTGACAAGAACATATAAAGGTGCTTATTTGTTAAATGTTTTTCCACATTTTGCTAAACAAGTTGCAAACGAAGGTCGAATAAATTTCAACAATAATTTAACCAAATGCCGTTCTAAATATTATATATTTGGCACAGAAGATCTTTGTAAAACAATTAGATTTTTTGACTTTGCCGCAAATATTCGACCTTGGAACTATGATCTCAGTGTGTATATTTTCCCATCTAATTTCAGTATTCATGGTAATACCGATTTCACATATACTTGGAGGCATCTTAACCAATTTGAGTATCTGGAAAGTTTCACTTTAAATCATGCACGACTTTTTGTACTTGATAATCCGGCAAGTAGAGTAGCTTTATATAAATACAGAATGATGCAAAGTAATGAGGATATCATGCTTGTCATTATGTATACACAGCTTAGTATAAAGACTTCAAGTCCAATTCAGTGCATTGTACCATCCTATTGCAATTTAAATGGCCGACCCATTCGTGGTAACTTGAGTGTGAGAGATATGCACACAATTTTCGAAAAGATAAGTGAAGTTTTCAAACGTTCTCAGAACATCTCAAAGGTATACATAAGCGTTAGAAATGTCCATATTTTAAAGGTGTTCCAAACGTTCATCACTAAACCAAATGATCATAAGTTCCAGCACTCAATTCAAGAAATTGTTGCTGAAAGGGTTCTAAGTCTTTTAAAAACTGTTCTGAGCCCTCACGTTGGTATCGAGGTAGGTAACGAAGAAATTAAACCATCCATATCATTGACAAAATTTGTTGGATATGAATTCGATGGTGTAGAGTTTACAATTCAGTATTCACCCCACGATCTTAGGTTTATTGGCTGTGGAGACACATTCCCCGACCGTAGATCGTACTTTGTACTACTAGCAAGCTTTGATCCTTACTGTTGGATATTGATTATACTTGTTCTGTTTTTAATAATTCCAGTAGCATGGTTACATATTTTTAAAGCTTACAGCACAAAATCTGCAACATGCACATTTCCAAATATTCTTGATACTATGTTAGCAATATTTAAAAACCTCACTGAGCAATCAACCCCATTTCCAGAAAACACCTTTCTGAAAAAAAAGTCGGGGTTTCGATTTATAGCGCTTTGCTTGCTCCTTGGCATACTAGTACTGAGCAGTGCGTACAAAAATGATAACATAAATAATCTGATATCTCCCGCTAGATTTCGTCCGTTTCTTGTCTTTGATCAGCTTGTGGAAAACAAATACAAGGTATATGCAGAATCAGGTTCTTTATTTTTTCATAGCGCTGCTTACTCTCAAGCAGATTTTTTGCTAATCTTTTCAAAAACTGTGCGAGAAAGCAATCATTCAGTATACACACCATTTATCTTTGGATATCAAAACCCTTTGGATAAATTTATACTGAGAATTGATTCTGTGGTGCAATCCATGATAGAAATATTTTCGCAAAAGAAAATTAGAGTACCACATCATTTCGAAAAGTATTTAGAGCAGTCTTTCATGAAAGTTGTAAATATGATACCCCGTGTCCTTAGTTACCCCTCTTCATATGGCATATCAATAAGTAATGTTACACAAAGCTTTATGCTGCTTCAAAAGGAACAGTCTTTAGAGCTACTAGAGAAATGCAACCAAACAGCTATACTAACATATAAACCAGTTGTTAGCGAATACGAAACTCGTCTAAGGCTACAAGGTTTTCGGAAAATCTCAATTGGTACTAATGAAATGCTTGCAAGTAGAATTGTTATTAAACCTTTGGGTTGGTTTCCTTTATTCGTGTCACGCCGGCTTAGAGGTATGGAAAACTCTGGAATTGTTGACTGGTGGAATAAATTGGTCACAAATCATCTTGTCAGTGTTCGAGCACAAAAATATTTTTATGAAAACCTGAATATTTTGGAAGACAGAGAAAAACAAGTAGCAGAGCAGAGTAAATGTGGAATGTCTGGAAATATATTTGTCATATTTATGGTATATCTAATTGGATGCATTATTGGCTTACAAGTGTTCTTGTTAGAAGTAGGTATGTTGGCGGCGGCAAAAGGTTTCATAACTAAATTTTATTTTATACTGTGTGTTTTAGCTAAACTAACGTAATAAATATAACCATGAACGTAGCTACTTCTGGTAGTTAAATAATGAAATTACTCTTACTTATGTTTAAGTTTAATAAAAAAAAATGTTATGATAATGATATGACTGCAATTAGAGTATAAGTCAGTTATATATACTATAGTTATTGTAGCTGTTCTACTGTCTTGGTGTTGAGCAAAAATCTTACCCAATAAGCTTAAAGTGTATTTATAATTTACTAATAAACACTTGATACATAATTTTAAAATTATTTCGTTTATTCGTATGGACACAACGTGATATGGACATGACATAATGTGAATCTTATTCAATATTGTTGTACTTTTTGTAGAAGCTTAGAAGTATATAAAAGGGCTAGTATTTGCTTACATTTGGTTTCGATTAAACAATGTTACAACATTTGAATGCAGCAATATTCCCAGATGGATTTTGAAAAATGAATCGATTTTTGTTTAAGACAAACAATGTTGAAGGTATTTACTATTTGATTCATTTCATACAGGCTTTATAAATATATCGTGATTCAGGTTGCAGTACATTTAAAACTGTTTGTTTCCTTGCTGGAGTCTGTAAATGCATCTTGATTTTAATACAACAGGGTGATTTGAATTTACACGAGTTTTTTCCTGTTGGTGGTCCAAATACTTAACGAACGGATGTATCACTAACGGAATGAAAAACAAGTTAAAAGTTCTAAACTTCAAATAATTTAGAATTGGCTAAAATCAAGTTCATTTAGACACTTACCTGTTCACATATTTGTTTCGAGATTTCCAAATAACAACAAAGTTTCCTCCATATTGCTTATGATCAAAAATGAAACTTCGGAAACTTAATTGACTCAAATTTACGAATTGAATGCGCGTGATTTTTTTTGCGTGCATCGAGTGTTTAAAAGCATTAGCTTTTTCCTAAATATGTATATTTAGTGCTATTATTTCAGAAAACCAACTTGCCTTGACGCAAGACATGGTTTGAATTTATGATTAAAATTAATATTGATTTATATTGATTTGTTTAGACTTTATTTTATGACCGTATAAAATCGACAAGGAAATAAAATCAGTATAAATAAATTATGTTTTTAAGATTGGTTTGTTTGTTTTTCTCCATAGTAATTTAAAAAACTTATTTGAATAAACATGTTTGCAGTAGCGTCCGTCATCAATAAAACAAAGTTGGTATAAAATGCAATATACAACATCCATGGCTTTTATTTGACATTCCTTGGTATTTCCATCCCAAAAGATGGGAATCAGAAACAAATAGAATACAAATAGAGTCGATGATCGCCAAGGTATGTTCTAGCCACAAAATTTGTCGCTATAATTTTAAACGTCCACCACAGAATCATAATTTTAACTTCATTTCAAATTTAGACCCTTAGATCAGCTCGAGAAGAAACAAAAATCGATAGCGACACTAATCACGATATGGCGGGAAAGTCTCTGATTGAATTAATAATTAAAGCAAGTTTCTCAGATGAGGCAATATTTAAAGAATTAATCATGTTCATTCTTGTGGTAAGACACTTTACCGTAGCCAATTAAAATATTGCATGACATTTGTTTAAATTTTGAACATTAACTTTTTACAGAGTAATGACGGATTGCCAATGATTTTTATGGTACTCCTATTCCACTTAGCTTTATATCCAAAAATGCAGGTTCGATTTTAGGACTTTATTGTGGTATTTTTTTTGAATTAGAGTTGGTTCTTATGCAATACTTTTTTAATAGGACAAATGTTGTGTTGAAATTGGAAAAATGTTTGACAAACTACATTCAAACCCCAATGAAGAATTGTGTGTTGAATTACTGAATGAATTACAATATCTGGAACAATGTATAAAGGAAGTGATAAGACTGTATCCGGTAATATCACTTCCAAGTAGAATGTTGGAAAGTCCCTTAATTTTAGGTAAGCATTTCTTGCATATAAACAAACTTTAAAATTTGTTAATATTGGAATTTTTAAGCAATTTTTTTCAAATTAACTCTTCAAATTGTTGCAAAGACGAGAATACTACAATAACCCCAGGAACGCATTTTCTTATGTCTACGTATCATCTACACCGAGATCCGAAGTATTACCCAGAACCTGAAAAATTTGATCCTGAAAGGTTTTCAGCTGAAAATGTAAAGAAAAGGGGGAAGTGTGAATACATGGGATTTTCAGAGGGACCGAGGAATTGCATTGGTAAATACGCATATATTACAGAAATCAATCTGACATAAATTGAATTGTGATTTTGAACTCATGTTTTATAATTAATCTCATTAGCTAGAAAATCGGCAATACTGGAAATTAAAGTACTAGCTTCTTATCTGCTTTACAACTTTGAAGCTTACACAAACAACACTCTGAAAAAATTCGACGCTGACATGGGACCAAACCGATGGCCTGCTGTGGATCCCAAAATTGAGTTATGGAGACGTGTTTGAATATGTATTGATAATTTTTTTAGTATCACTTTTAGTTTAATGTCAGATAAAGTTCTATAAACGTTGAAACTAAAACTTGAAAAACTTGGATATCTGCTGACTTGAAACATATATTAAAATCTTGGCGAGTTATAAACCTGGCCACATAAAATATTTGTGTTTCCCCATTATTTCTACTGTCTTGTACCGATTAAACGACGGAATATCAATCATAATACTCCTATTGGTAATTGTGCATTTACTTATTGAATACAAATATGCAAGGATCAAACAGCTCACTGAACTTATTGTTCCCATACTCTTTCTTCCTATTGGAGGTCCAACTACTATTATGATTTGGTAACTATTAGTATGTTATAAGTCGAGCATACAATAAAATAAGCTGTGTAATATTTTTTAACACATCACGAATCGAACGAACATAAAGCCAGCATTCTACGCAGATTCATAACAGAACAGATACTATTTGGTTATTTTGTACACAATTTTGTAAAGCCAGCGATAAAACTCTACACTAGTAATAGATTTATTTTGATAAAATAAATGTATATCATTTTATCCTTCAAATGCCAAATGAATATATTTCAATAGTTGAAAAACGAAAACCCAATTGATTCAACAGGTTTAAAATTGGTAAACAGGCGAGCGCAGTTTGAAGTATATAGTATTTATATAATGTCGTGCAAACTTGCTGCACGAATGCTATTGTTGGCAGTAAATTTTATCACTCACGCATTAACTTCACTCACCAAAACAGCCCCATATATCAACTAGTTTTTTCTTTGCTAAGCGCTGTGTAGTAAACAGTTAATACGTTCTATTGGAAAATTCTTGGTCTACGATAACGAGTGGTATATGTCGTGTAGTATAATATATTTGTTTGCAAATATTAAATATGTATAAATGCGTAATAAAAACTTACATTTACCAGTGACGCCACCAGAAACCAAGCAATATTAATTTAGCAGGACATAAACCAGCATTTATTAAATTCGGTTCTGATAAAACCCTGCATATAAATTTAATCGGTTTTAAAAATGTTTGATCCTCAAGGTGATGGAGATGTTGTTTGCGGTCATAGAAATGAGACCTTTCGACTTCGTGTTACAAGTCCAAAAGACGATTCATATTTATACAATTTAAAAGTTCCACTTGCTAAAAAACTTTCTTGGCTACAAGTGATATTGGCAGTCATAATGTACATCTTTCAGGTAAAGTAATTTTAAAAATTGGAATTTATCTGTTTATTTGACTATTCAAAACAAAAATATTTGTGTAAATTCAAGATCATAGCAATGAACCTGTTCGATCCCTCATTAAATCATAGTGGGCGATTTATGTCGCATATGGACTGCGGATTATGGAGTTGTGGAATGACAATGTGTGCAGCAACATTTACAATATCCAATATACTGGAAACTCCATGTATCCTTTGTGGTGCACCTTATTAGCATATCTCTAGCAATTTATGTGATTATCGTGGAGTATATTGGAAATATTTACCATATAACATACCAAGTTCGAAAGATATTGTACAGGGAATTCGACGAAAGCAGTAATTCTGCTTTAGGATATGGTACAGTTACATGTTTGAATTTATTCTTAAAAATCAGTAGCTTGGTTTTTTGGAATCAATGTATAATTAATAATTATATATATTTTACACCTTAAAAGGCTCTCCAAATATTTTTATAGCATTTCTTGTCTTCACATTTTTTAATGCTATTGGAACTCTGGTACAAATCGGACTTTCATCTATGATATCAATTTTGACAGGAAGAGTGGTAATTTGCGGTTCTAATCAGGCAAGTTATATTTTTTTGTCACACATTTTGATACTAATGGAATATCATGCATGATTGAATGAAAAGTACATATATTTTACTGTACGCCCTATAATGTAAAGTTTTTTTTAATAATTCTTGATTAGGATCACAAACAGTTATACGATTTGGAATTTGATGAAATCGAGACCTCAGTTCATCCAACTACAAATTACCCAACTCGCAGACAAAAATTGCAATCACAATAAAATAACTTTATGTGCATGCCGATTTTTTTGCAACTTCGTGTTGTTTGAATGATTTTCTAAGCCTTGAATAAACTACAACATTTCTACTTTTACCATGTTCTTATTTGTTAATAATCAACCGTTACAGCTGGAGTATCAAATGAGTTACGTAATATCCTAATGTGTAGCAAAAACCATATTATAAAATGGTGTAATCTTCGGTATAACATGCATACTATATTTGCGTGACGAACAATAAAGGTTTAATCAATGTTTAAAGACGACCATAGGATATCACGTCATAAAATATTACCGGAAAAAAGTAAGAACTGAAAAGACGTTAAGCTTGTTTAAGGAAAAGTACAATGAACAAAGGTGGTTCAAAATTTTGAAAATAAATTTAGGAGTAATGCTAGTAGTGAAAACCAAAAAAGGGCTTAATATAATTCGATCATTTTTTTCCAACACTGTAACAAGTTTATAATATTTGTAAATGGTAATAATTATATTAAAATAAAAATAAAAATAGTGAAACAAAACTTTGAAAGAATATTTCTACTTTAACTCAAGAATGTAAATAATTTCGGAAACTAATGATGTATTCGGAAAAATTATACAAATATTGAATAAAATGCATCTATTATAATCAAACATGCACAAGGCATTGTTTATCCTCGACAATACATTAAATATATAGGAATCATTATAAGAACTATAACAGTTACCGCAAGAACAATAATTATCGAAAATGTTCATTCGATTATTCCATAACTCAACAGACTATCGATTTCATCAAGTTTCTCATCTGTTTGTGTATGGCTATAGTTCTCAAGATCATTATTATTAATTTCCGATGCCACAGGTATGCATGCCACTGATCCATTATCATACCAACGTGAATGGAAGCCTAGAGTGCATCGACAGGTTCCCGCATATCTAGATCCATAAGGAATACAAATATGGGGACAATGCGCACCGTACCTATAAAGGGGTGAGCAATCGTGAGCAAGACGTTTATTGGTAATATAATTAAGGTAATCTGCTCCAGGTACACCAGCCAGCATTAGTCCGTTATTATCTTTGCAGATATAATCATTCGATTTTACTATCCCCGACAAAAACTCTCCGATAAAGCCAACCACAACATTAATTTCTCCTAACGGGCCCATCCAATAAATTTGATTTTTAACCCAATCCAAGTTAAAAACATTTTTCCCGTCAAATTGTTTTGGACAACTTTGCTTCCAATCAGCATATTCGGTTTTTAAGTTTACACGTTCTGTCCCAACAAAAGCACTAGAGCAAAATAAGAGTGTTTTTTCTAAAAAAAAACATACTAAATATTGACAGAAGTTTTAAATAAAATAACTTACTAAGTATTAAATCCATTTTGTTGATCACGGGAAATTTTAACCGTGGTGGAATGAAGCAAATGCACTGGTTTGTCGATTGTTATGTCAGTTAAACTAATTTTGTATATTTCCTGATTTCCCGTGTTCCCCGTTTTTGTAAAAACCAATTTACTGTCAACAAAATGCATTCCATTTATTTTCAAAACTGAACCGTATAAGTGTATTAATAAAAAATATTTTAGCTTACTCAAGAAATAGCGCAATTTGATCTACACTTGCGACTTTATTCGATAAAACATATCTTTTCCTTGTTCGTAACGACATTATTTCAATAGTCTGTTTTCCAGCATCAAGCCAAACAAGGTTTTCACTAATTGAGTCTATTTGTAAAAAAATATTAGTAGAGGATGATACTTCCTTTATTTTTATTACAACTTACCAATATCAATTGATATAACGTTCACAACGTCCTGTTCCACTATTACACTGACTCTATTCGTTTCCAAATCATATTCAACAATTTTCTTCGACGTGTTCTCGCTTATAACAATAGTCCTATTTATAGGGTTATAAACCATTGCAGAGATTTCCTTGATTTCAGAAGACAGTGGAATATCATCCAAGATACTAAAGCCAAATTTGCCAATGTGGACACTGGAAAGTCTATTGTTTACTGCAACCACATATTTTGATGTTTGATTTCCATCTTGAACACAAACAAAACACCATTTGAAATCTACATATAACTTTTGGTTAAAGAATATATTTTTTTAAAGTTGCTAACTATTAAGCCTATAGTTTGGTAGGGACGTTTTTATAAATAATTTGATTATTTACCCAAACAGAAATCTCCAACCTTTATTGTGCCTATGCTACACAAGCATTGACCACCATTCTTTGATAAGGTAATAACACCTCCAGGGCATTTAACGTTTCTGGAAACCATATCTATCGTATTTGGTTCCCT
>JAQFZG010005585.1:0-10158 GCA_034695465.1 Entomobrya nicoleti
TTTTACACTGTTTGTGTTGTAAACTTTCTGTTCTATTTTTCTTGTATGTTACTGTCACATAACCTTAGTTAGTAAACAATCTTCATAATTTATTTGGTCCGGTAAACGTATAGCATGACACCATAAATTTCAACCTGACTCCAGATTTGAGCCACTTTAAAAGCCATAAACTCATGAATTTCCCTTGTTACTGTACTCATTTACTGTAATTTGCAGTTGGAATAATATAAGCCTTGAGGTTTTCAGGTATGAGTTTAATAAAGTTAATATATTCACAGAATTTTTAGCTTAAACGAATGTAATTGGATTATAAAATGTGGAAAAAATAAAGTTTATTTGTTTTTAAACGCCACATTTTGTTTAAGTTATGAAATTATTAGGCTCCTTTTCACATAATTACGAGCCAGCCACAAAAAAAAATATATTCTAAATTCCTACGTCATGTCAGTCAGTTTCCACGTGTAAAGTACATCGCGTTGCTGCCCACTATCAACTCGATTGGATGAAAAATGCCAAAAGTGTTTGTTCCTTTCGTAAAGACTATTTTTCTTGGTTGGTGTACCTATTTCTTATGCTTTACAAAATGAACGTAGGTACGTTTTCTCATCGGTGATCTATATCAAAGATAAAAAATTTAACATGACAAACCATACGCAAGATAAGCTGCTAAAGAGGTAGGAAATCAAGAAGTTGCTTTCATTTTTTAAAGCATTTATCACACGCATATCGTATATTATTCAAATTCTTACGTGGTATGATCTTAAAATCTAAAGAGTAAGCAAAGTAAAAAAAGCAGAAATGGTTTACTCTGGTGACTGGTATCACAGTTTCAGCCTAATAGAAGTCGACTTTTCTCTACAGGGCCAAAGGAAAAACATACAAAACTTTTCCCAAAATACAAAACGTCTTTATCAGAATTCATTTAACGAGGAATCAATGGTAGACGATCTTTCCTTGACACGCTGCGCTTGGGTGCTGGATTGTTGTTAAAATAAATGGCACTGCAGAGGAAACAGAATACGACAAAATAGGTAGGTACGGTATAAAATGTTGTATGTACCTACGCACTTTTTCATTCGGAATACATAATAATAAGTTATTTAGGTATATTAGTGAAACGTTTTACCATTAAAATATTTCCAAGCATTCTTTTATTCACGAAAAACATGAGGTCACAACACGCAAAATAAAAATACAGATAAGTAAATTGGAATTCGTTTTATTCTGCTTCAATTCTAAGGTAAAATGGTAGGACATTCGAGCTTTATCACTCTTCTGGTTTAGTTTGGTTTGGTATAAAGGTCGGTTTTTACACAGGACTTCCGGAGGTGTAGTAATTTTTAGAGTAAGAGCAAAAGTAGCCATACACATAGTTAACCACGTCTCAAAGTAAATTGCTTCTATTTTGCTATTGCCGGTAGCGATGTTTTCAGATTACCAGGCTTTGGAATGTTACAGGTCGGTGCTTTACAATGCTACAGTATTGTGTACTCTGAAAATTACACGAGTATGCACATGATCATGATACCACCGACCATTTGACAAAAAAATAACGTTTTAAGGTTGAAGTCGCTATTTTATCGCCTGGTTGAAGTATTCTTAGCGTTTTTTTGTTTTAGTCTGGTCTAGCGATCACTCAATTTCATCATTTCCTCACGAAAAAAAATTCATTGCGACAACCTCTCCATCGAAGTGGTGATATGGCATTCACTCATCAAGAAAATAGCTGAAGCAAACAAAGTGACAAGTAACTTGGTATTCTTGCTTGTTGGTTTGTGATATTGTTGTGGTAATAAAAAATGTATTTTAGCAACGAATTTTTAAAAAAACTTGATTTATGAAGGCGTAAAAGATTACCATAACTGTTGACTTCGGAAAATATCAACAGCAACTTACTACATTGAAATAAACAAATACTGGTCATTAAAATGTCTCTACCAGTAGTAATATGACTGTATTATAAAGCATTTTTAGAAAAAGAGAAAAGGGTGTCACTGACACGTATCTCGACCAGTCTTTCTTTCATGTTAAACATTGAGTGGGAGGGATTCACATGCAGCATGCGTGAAGAGCAAAATATTCATGCACCAAGTGTCTTCAATCACTACTTGAATTAATCATATAGGTGCATACTACTGTTAATTTATTATTTTAAACGTGGTATAACGAGTTTTAAAATTTTGAGTGAAAAATGACGTTTATTCTCCTTAAATGTGTGATTCATTAGTCACGCAATCTGACAAGTCAAGAGTCAAGAATTGGTGTATGCACACAGTTTTCATTTCACAACAACTTTCATGTATGCACTCTTCATGCACATTTAAATGCATACCACTCTGAGAGTGAAACAAGTGCAAATTAATACTACTTAAATGACACGCGACAATGTGTATTAGTACGTATACATGTATGTATATATGTATGAATAACGCAGTGAAAACTATTTTTATATATAACGGCCTTACATACTCATAGATTATTAGAACATACCAAATGATTTCGGTGTATTTCAGTTTAAAGTCTTTATGAAAAACAATATTAATAAAAAATGCGATCACCTCTGATCTGCTTGTGTAAAACAAAAAAAAAGTATACGTACACTGAACCCTATTCCACCGCATCCATTTCCCTCCAAATGGAACAATTCCATTCAGTTATCTACTCAATGGGGAAAAAAGTTTTCGAATGCACATAGTACACTCTTGAGGAATGAGGTAGAATACGATCTAAAAATACCACTGCCAATATATATACGTTTTAATACGACAAGGACATTGCCTTGCCCAGCTGAATTTTCATCTGTAAAACTTTTTTGGCCACTTTGAAACCCTACTTAAAACAGCTGTACGAATTCGGCAAAAGATAGGACGCAGTATGTTGAAAAATGCAATTGCACTTTGTAATTCAGAAGACATTCACATTATATCAGATTGACTTATGTCATCCGCGTTCCTGCATAACTTCATACATTATACATATACATTGTTTGAGACTATTCCTCGTGCTAATTCGTTCTAGTTAAACTAAAGGATTGATTGTGGTAGAGAACATGCATTGATGTTTTTGTAAAAATAGAATTTGAAGGCGAAGTCATAAGAGTTCAAAATCAATTGCTCAGCAAACTCACGTGCAAAAGACTTCTGAAGAAAAAACAAAAATTGGAATACAGAATGAAATAAAAAAGCACAAAAATAGAAGTCAAAATCACAGCCAACAAAAACCAGCAAAGATGAAAGACGTTTTTACACGAGAGAGGCAGCATTACAACAAGTATACATTTTAGTAGTGTTGAATCTAATGTTTTTCAACAGCAACAGTGCTCTAATAGGATAAAGATAATGTGATTGTGATGTGTCACAAAGTATCGACGCTAAAGGAAGGGCATTACACCGGAAACGTTTCCTATAATGTGTGAGCTGGCTAATCAGATTGATGCTTGCGCTTGACTACGTACGTATAAAATTTCGTGGCTATATTCCACCACCACCATCATCATCTGCATCTTGTCGTTCGTAAGTACCACACCATCATAGCATCAACAGCCATACCACAAAATATAAGAGTGTGACAAAGCGCTTCCAACCGCAACAAACTTAGTGACTTGAGTAGAGGCGAGAAAAATGGAGAAGAGCTTTTCAAGTCAGCATTTTAACTAATATGTGGTGCACTTCTCTGTCTAGTGGGGGAGAAGAGGAGTTGGAAAATGAACACCAATAAATCAGGATAAAAATGAAGAAAGAAAAAAGCTAGCCATATTTTCTCATTTTATGATATTTCGCTCATTTTTTTCGACTAAAAATCTGAAAATTCATTTTAGTTTTTCTTCTACATTGAGTCTACTTTGCCGTGTGATATGATGTGAAAGTTGGTAAAAGCCATATAAAAATATGTTAAATTTTCATGAGGGGAATATGAGTCGAGTGGAGTGGTACCCATGTACATACAACTTTCAGAGAATCGAGTAAGCAATAATTGTATCAAGAGGGAAAACAGCAAAAAATATCGTCGTGAAGTGAAATGATTTGAAGATAACAAAGCCGTACTACTACCACCACCAAAAGACGAGTATATGTACATATATCTGCAAACCGAAAAAAAGACAAAAAAGGAGAGCGAGTTGAGAGTTGAGAGGTAAAAACAAGGAAGGAATTTTTAGTATGGTACAGCTCCAAGTTAAGTTGAGAATGAAAGAAAAGGATTCAGCAGGAGTAATAGCCACATTTCTCATTAGGACAGGGCTCAGTGGCAGCCGTGAGTGAAAAATTATGCAAATCAAATTCAAAAGAGTCAGAAAATTATGACTCTACACTGTACTTTTTCTTTTAGAGGGAAAGTAGAACTCAAAATGTGAACCAAAGTTCAGAGGGAAAGATTGAGAGAGAAAAAGTCACATTGTGTGTTTGTTCATAAAAAGAAAAAGGCTGTTATGCATGAGAATGTATATACCAAAAATATACTTTCATTTTCTTCTCTGTCAGTGATTTTTTTTGTGGAAAATGGTAGGGTGGTGGGGTATACATATTCAAGTTATATTAACTACGAATTTTCTTTTTTTTCTTCAAATGTATCGTTTTAAACCCAAAGGAACTAGAACAAACAGAATGACTCCTTTTAAGGGCAACTAGTGCATACATTATACACAACTCTCGGGCTACTGTTTTAGTAGAAAAACACAAAAAAGATATAAGATGATAACGAAAAGTTAACGCCAAGGGTAAACTGTCAATAAACCATAAAAAGGAGACGAGAGAAGAAATGTGTTTGTAGCTTGAAGCTAACAACCATGTGAAAAAGTTGAATTATAAATGCAAAAAAGTGTCTCTTTTCTCGTTTTGCTCATCATCACCACTTTTCCTTTATCTTCATATTCACACTATTCAGATGGCTATATATATACACAATCATTTTAATTTTATGCCTGAAAATTTCTACTGTGTTCATTACCCTGTTGTTATGTTGCTTTGTTAAAGAGTCTTTTCTAAAAAAAAACTTAATGTACGTAAAGTCGGCAACCTCGTTTTTGCTTTTTATATCTTTTTCTGGCAAATATGACTTCGTTCGTGACTTTTTGGTTGATGATCCTTGAAGCTTTTTATATTATTCATGCTATGTTATATATACAGCTATTGTCTAACCCTTCAACGGTCCATGAATATGATATTTATTTATTATTTAAATCGGGTGCATAGCATAAAGCAATGATGAGATACTAGTTGTCATTGTAAGTCATAAAAAACGCCCGCTTTCTTATTTCGAGTAGGCTCTAAGTTCCAAGTATTAAGTATGTATAGTCTAGTTTTAAACACAACCACTGCAGAGTGCAGACATCATGATCATCATCTTTGTCACTAATTTAACATATAACAAAAAACTAGGAATAATTTACACAACCATATACCCATCATTTGGAAACGTAGTGCTGAGAAGGAGGAAAGTTTTTTCTGTTTAATTTAAAATTCAGCATGATTATCTATTTATTTATGCCTGGAGCCTCAGAGGTTCCTCTTTGAACTAATCAGTCACTTGATCATCCCCATCAGCTGCATGAATACGTGTTGTAACAAGGGATTTAGTATATAAAAAACTTGGAATTGCAAAACTCAATGATGCGACAACTGTCTTTCTTATTAATTTACTACTGTATATTTGCTTCGATAAAGTAAAACAAAACAAAAATGGACAAAAAAATGCTTATCAAACAGAAAACTGTCAGAAATAAAATGACGACAGTTATCATGACCCGTAATCGACTACTTAAGACGTATTTTCTTTACGTATGAGAACGGAAAATCAATCGTTATTTTAGAATTTTCCAAAAAATGGTCAGCAAAAAATAGACGATGAAGATACTATCAGCATAGCATGCGGCGAAGTAAATCCTCCGGTCGGTCATAAAAAAATGTTTTTTCTTAACAGGATATGATCAAGCCTAAACCAAGTATGGTACAGTCTGAGCTTGATAAGTTCTTCAATATTTACGAAAACCAACCGATGGCCCTCTTTTTTAAATAATTTGCAATGCAATGTATCAGGTTGGTTTAAAAAAAATCATGTACATGAAAAGCTTTTAAAACGGCGTAACAATATATATCCAGGACACACGTGTTGAGGGCATGGGGTTTACATAATTCTTGACAAAAAAAAATTCTAAATACGATCGATTCCCTCTCAAACATTTGACTCTGACGTTAATTAAAGGACATAACATGACACTTATAAAAATAAATATGCAAATTATTTCAATTTTTACCTGACTAATTGATGATGCATATAGTACAAAAAACCGTACACTTAAAAGCAGATGTTTTCCTGTACTCAATCGTTCAACTTGGATCGTATCGGTTTGATATTTCCTGGTTGTATTGACGTATGTATGTCAAATTTGGATGCTAGAAAAATCCGTATACTTTATGCTATTGACGCAGCACAGGAGGACATATTGCATGTAAAAATCCTCCTTCAGCAATCGGTGATATCACATTTTTTTAGCTTTCTTTTAAGAATTATATTAAACATTCGTGTGTATCAAGCTATGGCATCTATATAATTTAGCACATGATCGCTTCTAGAATAGTATGTATTACACAACACGTTATTACATGTACATATAGCATTCTTGCAAGAACGTCAATTACGCAGTTCTAATTAAATCAATATTATCCTTTTGATGCAGCTTCCTTTCGATAATGCGGTATTTATGTAAAAATTGTGGATACATGCACTGCACTACTGTGAGGTTCCATTGCAAACCTTCCATAGAAGTCCCTTTAAAGCTTGAAGAAGCACTAAAATACACGCGTACACCGCACCATGCATTTAGAAGTTACAAGGACACTAATATAATCGTCTTCATCCTCAGACTTAATTTTCACAGGAAAAGTATATATCTCTGGAGTTATTAGACGAGAGAAAAAGTGAAACAACCCAAATGCTTGTAACAACTTAACAACACAATAGTATAGTTATGCCAAAAGGGTAGCTTTGAGGTTGAGGGTAACCGCAACCAAACATCGTTGATGTTCGTTATAATCCACCACCGCTACCACTCTTTTGCCCCATCCATTTCCTTTTTACGTATACAATGTATCACTATTGTAGTCGCGGCCGGGGAATGCACAACGCAAGGTCTATATTTATTACACTCAAATGTCTTTATCAGGAAAGAAAATTACAGTACAGTAGGATATTCCAGCAAATTATGTGTGAATGCACTTGTGAAATCACTTTAAGAAGACGTGACACAGGGAGCAACATAGTTGCAGGTTGCAATTCCACAAAATGTCGGTTTTGACAAGGCACTCTTGATTTAATGTGTAATGTTACAAATCTATCAAAATCACGATAAAAAGTGTACTTGTTTATTTAAGAAGCATTTTCGTCAAATTTGTTCAATAAACAATTGGCAAACAAAGGAAAATCACTTAAGATGACTTTGGCTTCCGATCTGGCATTGATACTAGAGAACGTGCATAATGTGCGCGTTTGGTTTCAAATATGTATTTATGCATCCTATGCAAGTAGATGAAGTGTGTATACTAATCCGAAATTGGCACTGGCACAAGTGTAAAGAGAAGTTGCATTTTGAGCTTTCTGCATCATCCAGAGAGTAAAACTGCATACACTGACGGCTGATGATAGCTGATTTCGCATATATCAGCATACATAAATGTAAAACGTTGTGTCTTTTATCTTGAAGCTTTATTCTGATGAGGAAGATGATGATCAGATCAGAGCTTAACCACCTATTATAATGTATGTATGTATTCTTAGAAGTTCAACTTCGTACTGGCTCTAACTTTTAAAAAGGCTGTCTTCAAATACATATAACACTTTGTTCCCATTATAACTGAATTACTCCTACCATAACAAATTACGTGTTTTCTCAGTTACGCAGAGAGTAGTAAATATGTATGCAATAGCTCTTGCTGACTATTAAAGCAACCTTTATAACTCTCCCACTACTTCTACTACTACTTTTGCTGCATTTACTGCATACCAACCTTCACAACTAAACAAAATGAAAAAGTCCAATGGAAAAAAAATCAAATCAGAATCAACAACAACATGAGCATCGAAGAAAAGTGGAAAAGA
Source organism: Entomobrya nicoleti (assembly GCA_034695465.1). Classification (NCBI taxonomy): domain Eukaryota; kingdom Metazoa; phylum Arthropoda; class Collembola; order Entomobryomorpha; family Entomobryidae; genus Entomobrya; species Entomobrya nicoleti. The sequence continues at coordinate 8,092 of JAQFZG010005585.1, forward strand.
TTCGCACACAGACTGAGCAGAAATGTGCATTTAACAATCCTTTACACCGACTATAATGGCAAAAATATAGATAAAGCTTGCATAAATGCAAGTATTCGTGAAAGCCAGAACAAAGTACATGTGAACAAGTATCAGCAAAATAGTAAATGGTTAAAGGCAGATGTATATACATATATACTATGTATATATATGTAAGTGCACACAACAGAGACATTTTAACAAAATCTGAGCTTGATTATTATTATTATGTTGTATGCACAAACCAATGCGCGTATATTATTATGGGTTTACGATAAAGTGATGTTGCTGCCTTGCCTTACTGCTTCTATAATATTGCGATAGTGCATAGCTTAAATAACCAGTCATTTGGCTAAACTGGTCGTCTCATTCCCAAATGTGGAATCTGTGCATTGTGTGTGCATAGTGAGCGGGTTGATTTTTAGTCAACAGGCTGTTGTGTTAACTTTTCAGGCACAGAGAGACAGCAGCGACTTGATTCCATGATCATCGTATTCATCATGATTGGATTAAAGACATGCAGGAATGCAAGCTTGCAAATTCCGTGATGCAGTTCTGTGCGAAAGTAGACGAATTTCGTTCAGTTGTTTTGATACTAACTTGAGAACATAGTTGACTTGGATGGGGGGACGGGGACATGAGTTAAACCATCTAAGAAATGGGAAAATGATGAAATTTATGATGACTCTGATTGGAAGTTAAAGAGTATAAAAGGTTGGTAATGTTACATTTTAAATACTGACAGACAAAAGATTATGAGTAATTTTATTAGTTTTTCCTTTTTCGTTGTCCAAATTTAAGCCATACTATTATGACATATTGTAAAAATCTTGGCTTGTCTGGTCGTTTCTCTTATATGACTGCTACTAATAAAACTCTGTCAGTCTACTTCTCATTCCTTCCACCTTGTCTCGTCAAGACCATATAGGTATTTCAACCTGATAGGACAGAAAATAAGATACGAAGAAATTACTCAGAAAAAGTTGTCCAAGAAAAATAAAACAGGATTTTGGACAGTCAAGCAGAATAAATGCATCATCCCATCAGTCAACTGATCAAATAAATGCGTCGCTTCAATTATGTGTGCATTTGTGCGACTTTTTTCCTTAAAAATGATATGAGATTGTGGCATTGCCAAAGCCAATTACAGACAGGACAACAGCAGTCAGCAAAAAATAGTGTCAATTACAGTTGCATTTTGTGCAAACTTTGGCATACAAAAGTATTTTTGCAGATAAGAATTTTACTCTGTACTCAGTGCATACGATGAATGTAATTTCGAAAAAATATTTTATGCATCATCAAATCAAGATGCAGTTCAAGCTGTTTGTTGTCGTCTGGTGTGGAGTGCAGGCCACATGAAGTCAAGCTGTTTTAATGTGGCGTATACAAAATATATTGGCCATCATTATCACTGTATAGTGCAAAACATACATAAATACACGTATTAATCGTATATACACATGATATTATAACAGAAAAATCTGCGATTGCCCACCCCCAGCACTCAGTCAGAAGAAGAGACCAGTTTAATGATATGTAAAAACTGTACAGTTTGCCGTAGACATTTAGTGTCATTGATAGAGTAGCTTTGAATGTATTAACGTTTTTCTTCTACTTTTGTCCTATCTCTTAAAATAATACGAGAAAATCATCGTGCATAATGTGAAAGAAAGGTGATATGTATGATGGGTTAGTAAAAGGATATCAGGCTTTTTATGCACTGCTTAGTTATATTGCTTCAACCGCAAGGAATATCGTTGCATAACTTGGCATCTAGTCTAAAGTCTAAACTCCTTTGTTAATGAAGCTATGTAGCAACTATGCTCCCTTGTTAACTGTTAACAAAAATAAATTAGACTAGTTCAAGGTTTTTGTGGAACAAAAAATCTTTTTGCTCACGATTCAGCAGCTAAAATTCTATAAATGTTCAATTTGTTTTAATAATGCTTTGAGGGGTTTACATTGGTTTTATCGTTTTTCAGTTTCGGAGTTTGGGTTAACATTAAATTCGGGATAAACATAACTTATCAACTTGTTATTTTTTTT
>JAQFZG010005586.1:0-10157 GCA_034695465.1 Entomobrya nicoleti
AACGTCGGGCTACCTGTTTTAAATAAATAACTTTTCTAAGATTCACTCGTTGTTCCCCTCATTACTTTTTCATAGATTCAGATTACATGTTGTTACATGTCATGGGTTGTCAGTTGTCATCATTCAGATTTATCTACGTGTTTTCTTCGTGTCTTGACATGACTTGTTATTATGTATTTACAATTTACTCTTTAGACTTTTATTTCGCTTTTCTAAATTTTACCGTATATCGCTTGCTCTAAAACGTGAAAAACATATACACATAAACAGATGCATAACATATTATACTTTTAACTTATAGGTATGTGTATATTGCGTTGTTATTGTTGCTCCTGCTAAAAACAAATTTTTTACGATCCTTCCCGAGACTGAGAACCTTTAATAATAGTTGTAGTCATAATCGTGGTACTATACAAAATATTTAGTTAAACGAAACGAAAAAAAAGAGTGATCGTAAAGTTTGTCTCAAGGCTCTCTCTCTCACTCCACCAGCCGCCCGGTCGGTCAAATAATCCATGTTAAACAAGCACATAATATTTCCCAATCCTAAACGCTTTGCTTTGATGGTATGGTGGTGGTAGTAAAAGCATAAGAGCCTTGTGACCGACATCGACATATAAAATATATAAATCTATTCTGTCTGTTATCCTAACTGATATGCTCTTTTTTCATCTTTTTTTGTTCTTGTCAGACAATTTAGGATTTGTCGAAGTGGATGAAAAATTTTGTGAGTTTTTCCTCTTCTCTTTTTTCTATAACTGGGTACTAGTGAATCTAGTGAATAGCTTTTATATGAAATGACTTGAACATAAAAATACTTATATCATTTCACTTCACAATCACACGTATATATAAATGTGAGAGGTTCCACAAAAATTTGTTTGTGTGTGCATCAAAATTCGAAATGAAAGAGATTCTTGGTTGGAATCTACAAGGAAGGGGCATGACAGAAAAAAACAAGCAAAAATATATCAATGGCTGTTGTACAATTTCCTTCCCTTTTTTATCGTAAAAGTATTTATTATTGCATATTTCTCATCCTACACAGTACACAGTCACAAACGTGTATATATTTTTTATATAACGTACCGACATTTTATTTGAAAGCGCAAAATAGGTAGTATCCAACAACATCACTCACATCTCTCTCAAAAAAAATCTTATTATTCTCAAGGGCAAAGTAGAAATAATATGTAAGGCAATAACCAGACTGTTAATCCGTGGCGAAAACAGCTTTTGAAAAACGTGGGCATCTATACAAACGGATGGGAACGAACGTCGACAATATTGCATACCTATTTGTCAAGGTAAAAATAAAATCAAAAAGAATTTCTGTGGCTTGGCTGTACACACGAGCAGCAAACCCGTTGAAAACAAGCTGAAATGCAAAATTGTCGTGTATGGAAAATCTGTCAAAGAGAAAGCGCATTTCGTTGTTGAATTAAATAAGTGAGCTTTAGTTTTGGAGCTTGATACTCAGAAATACAGCATGTCTACCTTTTTACCTTGTTGACATTTTCACACACACATACCAGTACACAAGCTATAAAATATGTTACGTACGTAACTCTCTCGTTTTCCTTCTGTAGAAACGATTGCGAAATATTTGAAAATTAATTTGGCTGATGTGGATGTGGATGGATGTGGTGGTGTAAATATAGAGCTAATAAAAATAATTTTATGCAAATTCGTAAGTTATGTCTTTCCAACAAACTCGCAGACTAAAAAATAAAGAGAGGGGAGAGACGGAGAGAGAGAATATTTGAAGGCTAAAGTAGTTTTACGACGTGTTGCATTGGTGGCGGTAGAATATTGGAAAGTCACCTTTGGATATATATTTGAATGGAAAGTATACAGGGAAAATTTATGCATGTAAGTAATATAGTCACATCGAACATTTGCAGTCACTAAGCTATTTGCGCAAATATTATCATCACACCACTAAAAATTGCATTTTACACTCAGGTAAAAATCTTCGTTTTTAAGGTTATTCGTTTCGCTAAACACTGTGGAATTGGTTGATTAGGAAAAAAATTGTCATTCAAGGTCGCCAATTATTACGGTTTTTAAAATGGGCTCCCATGTGATGATGTGACATGTGTACGTAATTGGGTATTTGAGATTGGAGACGATTTTTTGACGAATTCGACATTTTTTTCTTTTACACGACACGTTTTTCGTTTAGAAAGTAGTTGGGTAGTTTCAGATTTCATTCCATTAAAAATAATATACTCTCTCTGGGTTTCAAGGACGAAGAGACAAGAGTTTGCATTACTTATGCATGTGCAAATTAGAAAAATAGATGAAATCTCGAAACTAGGCTGGAAAATTACACTTGGTTTGAAAATTGGAGTGTATTCATTCGAAAAGTAATAAATTTTGTAAAGCAGACATTCTGCTGCGCTAATAATATCTCTCATTTTCATGTTTGCATGAAGTGGGATATTGGAGTACATATGGCAAGTTCATGGCTATATATTTTATAACGCTTTGGGCTATAAGTTATGAAGGTAATGAAAAATATTTATTAATGAAGGTTAAGTGAAAATATGGTTTTCAAATTAAAATGTAGTTGAGTTTTTGTCAGATGGAAAATGAAAATATCGATTCCTAATTTGTGTGTGCGAGTAAAAAGATTTCATTTCAAGCAGAACTAATAACATAGCCATAAAATAAAACTTACCCAGGTCCGTATTCTTAGAGTAAACTGAAAGCTTGAGTGGAGTAGTGAGATGTACAGTGTTGGCATTGACAGGAAAGAAACTTCATTATGTCATTACGTTTTCCTTTTTGCATGTTGGTTCGCTAATAATGCTGAATTTGTGTCGTCGCATAATTTGATTCTTACTTTAAAAGCATGCATGTTAGCTTGTTACATAAAATGACATTTTTCACGTTTCTCACAAAACACCTGTCCAAATTTTAACGCTCATTTTAAGCTATTTTAAGTATCGACTTCATTAAAATATGAGTTTCGGCTCGCACAATTAATCCGCGAAACGTATGACAAAGCTACTTGAGGGCAATTTCGTCATGTAACAGTGTTTTTCTGAAAACTGGAATTTACATACATGCATTGCTTCAGTTACTAGTGCATAAATGAAAAATGCATGCTAGTAGGGTATAACGTGATTGAAATTCGGATAGGAGAATAACAGGTATCTTGCGTTTTACAAGGACACAGCTTTCATGCTACTGCTGATGATGAAATGGCAAACTAATGAAATGAGACAGGGTCCAAAAAAAATCCATCTATCCCGAAGCCAGTATTTCCCAGTCAAGGCCAAAATGTAATCAATATTCATACTGTAAGTCGAGTTGCGTCGAATGTCGAAGAAGCGAAAAACACATTAATTTTGGTTGTGCCAATACCTTTACCATTTCCAAATGTTTTTGGATTCCAGTGTGCTTTTCCACGATTTTCTTCCAAAGACATGACAGATCAACAGGAAAAATATCTGTGTAACTTCCGGTTTCCTTACGAAATTTGTTTTCTAAAGAAACAGCTATCAAATCAACTACACTGACAAGTAAATGAAGTTTATTGTGATGAATGCTTTGATGGAATCTTTGTATGGGAATTCGAATGAAATTAAAGATGAAATAAATTTGAACAAACAAAAGTAATTTTCACAAATTTTTTCCTCAACATTTGTATAGAATTTATTGACTCAAATAAATCAACCGCTTACAAAAATGTTTCATAGTAAATTGTAATAATCAATTATATATAGATATATTATAGTATATGTAGTAAAGTAGCTTTTTTTACTACCGTTAATAATAAAATGTATAATTACTTAACTTAGTTATATATATATTCACGTAAATATATTAGAATTTTTACCATAAGCGATCACCTCTCTTATACCATTCATCCTTCAATTTATTTTTTCATGTAAATCTTATATATCGAATAATACAGGATAAATGTATATAGTGTGTATTGTATTTATACCGCAATAAAATATATTGTAATAGCATTTCGTAGTATTTTATATAGCACATTTTTTATTTTCGATATAAGACAGCACAACATCACACAAAAAAGACACGACAACGCTTACTTTCTTTCCCTTCCCAAAAATACCATTTTGTAATTTCACGAATGATGATAGTGAAGAAAAAAAATGATAGCTAAAAAAATTATATTTAATTGTGATGACCTCTCGTAACATGCGCACATAATTATATTTTCCACCAATTATTTTCCAATCATAACTATTGTAACATTCAAAATTGACGGTTGTGTTTTTACTTCAAAAACCTGTATTACAAAAAGTGTAGTTCCGAATTAAGTGATTAAATAGAATGATGATATGATGAAGTAATACATATGCAATTTTTTTAGTAACAAAACAGCTATAACAATTGGAGCTTATGTAAATATTCAATAAAAATTGATTTGTGTGTATGGATTTTGGAATATAAAATGTGTAATATTTTTGATGTATGTAAGAAATATAAAACAATTTATTTACACAGCTTACATATTATAAAATCGAGGAAAAATACTCAACCCAACATTAGCGCTAGTGGGTACCGGTAGACTATTTATTTTTAAGATGTTGACAAAAAAACTTACAAATAAAAAGTAGTATTTTTCACTGATTTTTTTTGTTGCTTTCAGTAAAAGTGTTTTATAATACGTTATAATAGCGAGCACGCGTCTGTCCACGGAGATAATTCCGTTCATACATCAATAAGATGTTATGATTTTTTTACTAATTACTAACTTAACTATTGTAACATTGTACAGTTGACAGATAGAAATAACAATAAATTGCAAACAAAGTATCGTAATTAATATTAACTAACCACACGACGATACGATAACTTAACAAACTTATTATGTTTTTAAACCTTAATATTTATTGTAATGAGAATAAAGAAGCGTGTGTAAATATGGTTGGTTAAAAAATTCTAACTAATTCATCTAACTTTAATGTTTTTAGCATTTATACTTCTTGAAATGCACAACAATTAGATATTATACTTTTTGAATATATAATGTAATTTTGTGCAAATGTTCACATTTTTAAGTACTTCTATCAGTAACAAAACTTATTGAGCTATTTTTTTTTCTTTCAAGTATGTTTTGCTTAAAATTGACATTCAAAAGTTTAGCGTTTAGTTTTACTTCGACTATATATTATGCACGGGGATCAATAAGAATAGAGTGTTAAATCTACTACAAGTACTTACGTTATGTATAAAAAATTCTGTACAAGTTATAACTTACAAAATATTATGATTTTATAATACAAAAAAACTCATCATCTTTTTTTCTGTGCGCTCCTTCTAATCGATTTTTTCTAACTTAATTTATAAACTTTTGTAGGTTTTGAAATCTTTTTTTATATGTACAAAACTTTCATGACTTAGAAGGGTTTGATACTTTTATGTTTTTATAATAATTTCACAATTTTCAAACAAACAAACAAAACAACATTCAAAAAATCTTTTCAGATTCTAAAAAGTATGCATAGCATTCAGTGTGATTAAACCATACAATCATATCTATAACAGTATTCATTCAAATTTAATTTAAAGACATACTTTACTAACTGGAAAAATTAATTTGAAAAGTTTGCATAAAAAATTAGCTTTGCAAAAAATTATAGAGTCCAACAATAAATTGGATTGCTTAAAAAATATTCCCTGAATGAAGAAAAATCACAAAGCTGTTTTTATGACTTGGATAGCAAATAGAAACAATGGAAAAACATACTCCCAGCAAAAAAATATACACAACAATGGATTTCACTAAAAGGGTCGGGCCATCATCGTTTGTATTGCAAAAGCACCTTTCTATGTATTTTAAAAGTAAATTCATCCTTTAAGTTGAATTTACTTTAAAAAAAATGCTGGATCATCTTCAGCTCCTTTACCCCCTTTGATTCCAAAAATTCCAAAGTTTTGCTACGTAAAGTGTATCATAATCGTGTGAAAAGGGTGGTGGACATTGGGCAACTTCACTGTTTGCTGTGTTCACTGGAATGAAGCCTTTTAAATTTTACTCCTGCTGCTTGTCGTTCTTTGAAAAAAGGGGAGGTTGTCGATGAAACTCTTACACTCTCTCACATGCCTTGTGGATTTTTTTTGGATTTCTAAGAGTATAACTCTACACACACCTTATTGAATATTCTGTCGATATCTGTGGATAGAAAAGGGGAAAAATCTTAATTTTTGGGTGAATATATAAAAGCTAAAGTGTAAAGATGATAAAATTAACTTAAGAAAACAAAATTTAAACCGGATTCGTCACGAATAATATGTAATGCAAAATGAAAACATGAAAATAATGCTTCATTTAGATAGTTTTTTTACAAAAATATTTGGCAACCAAATTCACAAACAAGCACCCAAACATCCTGCCATTTTTTTAAGCAAAAGTGTATATAAAAACCCTAACAATGGAACCATTCTTACTGAACTACTGGGTTTGTGCATTTATGCGACTATTTTATCATAAGTACTCTGATGATAAATCAAACTAACAAAATCTAATTTAAATTTAAAAAGTATGAAATAATAATACTCATTCCATTCGCTCTCGTATCTTTAATCAATTTCTTACATCCTACATTTTTTGTATGTGAAAGTTGTACGTAATGACGAATTGAACATTCTAACCTTTAATTATAGTATACCAGCTATTTTATTTATGTAGCTACATTAATTATTCTAAAATATATATATATATATATATGCTACTATTTTACAAACACTCACTCTTTAAAGAGAAATACCGAATTCCATTTTTAGATGAAATTTCAAGTTAAAGTTTCTCCGAAAAGGTGGCTAAATGCATTTTGTCTGAACTCCATAAACACGATTTATAGAGAGAAGTTTTTCCTTAAAGAGTACATCTACCTTACTCATTATATAATTATAGTGCTAACTAATCTAAAATAAAATGGACTATTTTTATACTTAGAAATTACCAAGCGTTTTTTGCTCTTTAACTAGAATAAATGTTTTAACAATCCAGTCAGACCAAATATATAAAACTGGCATAATTATGGATAAGTTTTTGTGTTAGGAAATTTAATATTTACATACATCTATCTCCTCCACTGGATTTATATGGATGTATATTTTTAGTCTAATGTCATGACATGACCATAATAAAAACATGCTATCTTGTATTAAAATATTGTAAGAAAAAAGTCATCACATTCAACATTCCACACGCCCATATTTCTTTCATTGTACTCTGTAGATTGGATGCGAATAGGTTGGTTGGTAGGTATATATACGCAAACAATCTAAAAATACAACAACAGAATAAATATACTAACTTAAAAAATAAACTGCTATTTGTGAAATCGTTTCTCTGTTGTATGGAAATTATGCACAGAGAACAACAAGTCATTTATAAAAATGTAGAGTTAAAAATTGTCTATGAAATTTGGAGGTTTAGTGCTCAGTTTTTTTTCCTGAAGTTTTGCAGGTGCATTAAACGCGAAAAAGTAAATATATTTTTACCTGAGCGGACTGGACTAAAAGGTCTTGCCAAAAATTAAATGTTTAACTTATTTTTCAAAAAAATATTACATTTCAAATTAAACTGTAATTGTAAATTTTCCATTGGACATTTAGATTAACAGTTGTAGTACCACTCAGGCAAAGAGGTAAAAATTTCAAAGCTAATTTTAATTTTTTAAATTTATAATAATAGTTCATGGCTGGATAATACGCAGTCGTGCATTCTTTCAAACCAGTAGCAAAAAAACCTAAGACCATAACCACCACCAATGAAGCATTAATAAAGAAACTGAAGATTAAGTGATAACAAACAAATAATTAATAAATCTTCAATGAAGAATTTATTATCTTGCCTCAAGATTTCATACTTGCTACCTTAAACGCCTATAAAAAACCTGCTAGGAGGTATGTATGTTGTATATACATATCTACATACCTATAAGACTAACAATCATTTATATATGATCTCATCAATAATCAGGTATGCATGGATAAGCATAAGGATACCCCTTGATATTATAAAACAATAACACTTTTTTGTCAAAAGGACCTATTGTATGATGCATTGTACATTTTAATAAAATAATAGAATATGTCCGTCAACTTATAAAAAGACTACTATAAAATAATCGATGATAATTGATATTGAAACTGAACAATGCATGTAAAACTTAACTTTATGTATGGTTAAGTTTAAAGGTAAGTTGTTGCATTGTTAATACTAAATGCTTTGATAATTTGTAGAAGAACCCCTCGCGCTCATCATAAATCAAGGTAAATTGGACAATGTGTGCCTTCCCCCTATTAACTATCCTAACAGCAACACGCACCGCAAAAAAATGACAGAAGGTATTATATCGTGAAACAAAATCGCAAGCATACTTTTTTATTGATAAAAAAAACTTGGATACGCCATTTTCCTTAACAAATTCACATATACTCTCCTTATGGAAATAAAATGTAAATTGAAAAAAGATACTACATGGTTGAGTGAGCCCATATCTGTAAATTATATTAAGCATTGTTTTTTACAGGTACAAAAAAAATATGAGCCTGATTGCTAGTTTTATGGTGAGCATGAATATTCACTGTGAATATTACTTTACTGTATGATATGATCTTTTTAAAAAGATGACAGAACAGGAACAAGATTGAAAATAACATTATCATCTTTACATCTCATCTTCATCTCTGAACATTTTTATTGATGGTTTGCTAATGTAATTGGATAGAGAATTACAATTTTTTTGAGATGATTTCATTTATCAAGTGATCTATGCATGCAAATTAACTTAGTAGTTGATATGATGGTTATAATGATGCCAATACAATACCATACCATATGATTGGCGATTTATCCACAATTCTCTTAAAATCGTAATGTCATGACCTACTTGACCTTATTCAATTTTCTTTGGACACGGAACGATTTTCGATATTAAATGTTCTTACTTTTCCAGTTTGTACCCATGATCTAACGTGAGCAAAGTCATGTATGGTGTGTAGTGTGACCTGTGCTGTACCATAATCCGATGATCTGATCATGTGAATACAAGCATTGTATTGTAAATACCAATACTAGCACACACCAACAACCATTATTTATCATCAACCAAGCTTATCATACAAGATAACTTGTCAATTGATTTTCAAGTTTACGATGATGACGCAGCTGCTACTTGAAAATTGATGATCAGGGATAAAATTAGCTTTTCTGTGATCAATAGCAGCATGCATAAAAATAATTTTTTGTACAATGTTCTTTTTACTTTGAGCCTGACTTGCTTGAAATGAAACGAAGAAATTACTTGAGAAAAAAAAATCTTGTAAAAAGTGTTGTTGTTGATGTTGACGATGGCGATGATTTTTGATCATGATCACAAGAGTCAAGTGTAGTTACAAGACAAGTTACGCTGTTTATTGTGTGTTGGAAGAGATTTTTAGCAATAAAAAAACAACGCAAATTGCACGCGACAACTTAATTGAATGACTTTGTGAATAAGACTTCTATTGTATTTAGTCTTTCTGCCGTAGACATAATACTTTTTTTGTAATAATCAGCATCTTAAGTATTTGCTGCGAAATAAAATGACGGTGGTGGTGGTATGGTGGATTTAATAGTTGGCTACTTTGCAAAAGGGAACACCCAAAACCTTTTTCATCGTCAATTGGCGTGTTCTGTGTTATTAGATGGTACCTACTTAGCTGACTTGGACATTAGCAAAATACAACATAACAAGCATACTCATATCGTGCACACCAGCACAACACACAAAACACTTTTTAACTTCCTGGACAGCTAAACTAAAAATTATTCTTTCGCTTTGGCTTCTCTATGCAATTTTTTTAGGTTTTATACACGGTTGATATGAAAATGACCCATGAAGTGAAGTGCCAATAAATTGTAGATTAAATCGTTTCACATTTCACACACAAATATACACGGTCTCTTAACAAAATACAGTAAAGTACGTCGGTCGGTCAGTATATAGGATTTTCTGTTTAAAACACGTACGTACGTCGTAGGGATTACATGTCACGTAGTAATAAAATCAAATTAATTAACCCAGAACTTCCATAACCTCATATCATAATATATAAAGTTCCGTCAGTTCGTCGTCCACGTATAAACGCAATTCATGCAATTTTATTTCTAACGGTCCTTT
>JAQFZG010005587.1:0-10156 GCA_034695465.1 Entomobrya nicoleti
AATTATTTTTCTAAATCGAAAAGATTAGACTTTTAAAGGTATTAATTTCAGGCAGTTTATGTCTATATTCCCACGTTAAAATGTCGAGTTTTTATTGGAAAATCCATTTTCTAATACCCTTTATATATTTAAACCTGACAGCAGCTAAAAGTATAAATGATCTTAGATTCGACTGTAATTTTTCTTCAACTGACTCCAAGAACGTTTCTTCTATGTCTGACGCCCTTGATAAGTTTCTTGCACCAGATTTTGCCCCAGTTATGGTTAATTTCTTAAACCCATGTGAATATGATTTACCATCAGGCTTACTTCATAGCACACAACTAGTTACAACAGCCGTAATTAACAACTTCACTGTATTTTCTACGTACAAGACACTTATGATTAATCAATATATGGACGCCATCAAATTTCTGCCGGAAAGCATGCAGAAAAATGCTAGAAAAGTGCTACCATTAAAACGAATAGCTACAGAAGCTGCACATGGCTGGAATAGAGTAATACAAGTGCTATTATTTCGTTTATCAGAAAACCGTACCATAAACACACAAAATTTAATGCATTACAGAAATTTCTTAATGACAAGCATGCTTCGTTATGTTCAAAACCCTTTTCCAATTAGCAATATTTTACGGTACATTTACATGGATGACGAATCTCCTGCGCTGAGTGAAGGGTACTCAAGACCATTCGACATCTTTGTTATTATCCCTTTAAGTAAACGATCGGTATCTAGGGAGAATATAGTACTTAAATTTGTTAATCAAGTGACGATAATGTTAGACGCAAGTAATTTGTTCTCTCAAATGTATTTTCATAAAGTTTGGATGGATCTACCAGAACATTCATCTCAAGTTGAAGTTCAAACTAAATTATACTGCCAATATTGCAACTATGCTGAAAGCAACTGGATGTTTGTAGATGTAAATGATGTTCAGAGTATACTTCGACAAGGATATAGTTCACACAACAAAATTCTTAACTCAAACGTGATTCTGACCAAACTTGAGGAACTATCAAGATCTAAAACACCATCGGTTTTAGAATCAATAACGTAAGTTAATAAATTATTTCCAGAAAATATTTGAATTTATATGTATACCTCAGATACAATACAAGCAAATAGTATAAACTTGTATGTATTTTTCATTTAAGGAGGCTGAACTACATACTTCACGAAGAAGCTGAACTTCTTAACCAAGAAGATGATTTTTACATAGATTCATCAATGATATTAGATTTCCAAATTTACCTCGCCGCAACGCCTCAAAACATGTCAATCGTCCATCATAAACGTACAACACTTGGTAGACCGAAAATTATTGTTAATGCTAAACGAGGGGTTAGCATTATAACTGGAACCGTAAGTATACAGTTTCTAACGTGTGATGGTGGTTATGTAAAAGATGGAATGTCATTTACAGGCTTTATATCTGCGTTTGATTTACCAACATGGATTTGTGTGCTAGTAGTATTTAAACTTATGGTATTAGTGTGTTATAACGAAAAGATAGTTACAAAAACGAAAACACTTTTGAATGGTAAACTTTATTATTATGTCGAATCAATCTTAGCAGTAATCCGGCTATTCTTATTCCAGGGAAAAGAATTTTCTGGCAGAAATTTGAAACTTTCGGTTCAAATGTGGACCGTGTGCATACACACTATAGGCTACTTTTATTTAGGAGATAATATTGGCGATCTTACTGCTCCTAAGTCGACAATTTACTATAAAACATTTAGCGACCTACTTAGTCGCGACTTTACTTTTATTGCTCATAAATTAAATTCAATTTCTGCACTTCTGACATGCAATTTTATTGCTCAAATGAAGAATAATACAGAAATTGATAAAGACTGCTTCTTTAAAAGGGACACAAATTTTAGAATTGCTTTTTCAAACGAAAATGAAAATCCCTTTGTTAATGGAACCGTAGAGGAACGGATACTCGGTCGGATTGCTAAATCAGATGTGAAATTCAGTAATACAGAAAACTTGAATGAATATGTTACTAGGTTTGATCCAAATAATTGTAGAAAAACTGCAATAATGGATTGGTCCGACCAAATAAATGTATTGAACGATCCATTTAGACTAGCAGTGCTAAATAAATCTATTGGGGTACAGCCAATATTTTCCAAAAGTGACGAACCTTTAATGTCGTACAGTAAAGGTTGGATTTTTCAAAATTTCGGTGATCCATGGACAATAGGAAGGTTTAAGACCATGTGGTCTTCTGGTATCGCCAAACACTTTGACGAAAGCTTGAATGCGTATAAGGAATTGCAGTTTATAAAGCAAAAACGAAAAATTGCCGAGAAAAAGGTAATGACGGAAGAATGGCAAGATGATATGGCCATATCTCTTGGGGCAAACACAGTGGTTATTTTTATTGTATTTGGTTGTGGCCATGTTATTGCATTGCTTATGTTGATTTTAGAACGTTCTCAAAGCGGATTTAAAAGTCTGACTGTATTTATAACAAAAATTACCAAAAGATTCTGGTTGTCTTTACGACCAAAAGAAAAACCCGCACTTTCAGACGAACAAGCTTAATTGCTTGATGTGTTTATGTACTTATCTATAAAAACAAAAATCAGTTTAGGAACTTTTTCATTAGAAATATTATTTACGCAATGGCTATACAAAATATTGTGTAAAATTTGTATATAAGTGTTATTAGAGAATAATATGTTTGTTTTGCATGTCGAGCTTTAAAATGTGAACGCATAAGTAATAAATGTTCTATTATGATATAAAATGATATGCTTACGTTGATCTGAGAAACATTTTATTTTGTTTTTTGTCTGTCTGTTAATGGTGGTATGAGTTTGAGTTTAAACTATAATACGATAGTACCGCTTATGAAATGATTTTTAAACCAGTTAGTTATAGTTACGCATACAAAGCATTTCAAGTAAACAAAATATCGAATTCATACTCTCCGCTGTGGCGACTAACGATGATCGCAAAAATGCTTGAATCAAAAAACTGTTATTTTTTCAATTGGTTTTACAATTGAATTAAACTATACCTGATCTTTTTTTACTCAGCATCAAAAAAACTTACACTTACAACTATCATCGTTTTGTTTGGAAGTCATAACTTTATAAATAATTTAGACTTGGGCCAATGCTGCGACTATTCCATGGTTAAAAATATCCTGTGTTTTTTATATTTAAGTTGTGCGTAGTCGTTATTTCGAGTTTATACTATGCTCACATGTATTTGCAAACTCGCTCAAATATTTTTGAAGAAAAATTGCTCGAATTTGAAATCTGTACACAACTATTTATATAAACTGACAATGCTCTCAACTGAAAATTTATTAGATATTGTTAGTCTGCACGTTAAATTTCTTCTTATTCGTGGATTTTACGGTTACAATATAGATTCTTCAACAACAAGTTGTCATTTAAAAAAAAGTGAAGTAGTGTGAGCTACTTTTTGTTTTTTAGTTATGGCTCAACAGCTATCGGCATACCGAGACATATTTTAAAACGTGATAATTTATGAAGGAATAACTGTATGCTTGTTTTCATTATTAATGAGGTTTACTTTAAAAAGTAATGACAAAGTTCCCGAGCTTTTCAGTTTTAACTTTTTTCTGAGCTGTGGCTCTATAAAACTATAACTGTTTGTAACTCGATTCGGCTGCTGCGGAACAACATAATACTTTTTTGTTCAATTACGATGGAACAATGTAGTGTTCAAAAATACTAATACCTAGCGATTGCGATGTCGCCATAAATTTCAAATGGGAAGCCTTGTCGTCCTGCAGCCTTTACATAAAACACACTGTAGAAAGTACTAAATATAAATTCGGTAGACATTTGGGATAAAATGCATGCATAATTTATTTTATTTTTTTTGAATTAATTTTTGCGACATATTCCAATTTTAATTTAATGATAAACCTCATTTGAACATATGACAAGACAAGGGCTTAAAAATGTTCTTAATTACCATTTGTTATACATTTGTGAACATTTGGATGCCATAACATTATGCTGCCTCAACGAATAAAACTTTTAATAATGGCATTACAAAGTGTAAAATATCAACGTATTTAGTTACTTCTGTCATTGGAATTTTTACAGCAAGGTAATTTCCAAAATCATATCTCTTTCATGGCACAATGACATTTTGACTCTCACAAAGAACAATAGCACATATTTTTGCAGAGTATATTACCCCTTTTTATAATATTAATATTCAAAATTGTTTAATTTTTTATTTACAAAATGAGAAAAGGAACAAACGATTTCATCTGCAAAATATTCCTACTAATGCTAAGCTCAATAACTCCTAAATTTTCAACTCTTTCATTTGAATCCGAGATCTCAGAAAACCCTTATTATGCAATAGATCCATTGCAAACTGCACGATTAGCAAAACTTGAACATCAACTTGTCACTAAACTCACTAGGATAGGTTTCAAGAACTTTGTTCAAGCCGACATTTGTAGCACAGCTTTGCTAAATTATTTCAATGAGTACACTCAAGATGGACTATCAGTTGTTTTTTCAAAGCGGAAAGAAAATCAAGAATCCTCACAAATTTACGCAGAGAACCCAGTTTTGGCATTCAAAATGATTCGACGAATCTACATAACCTTGTTGGAAAATACATTGAATTCAGCATGCAAAGAAAATGGCTATATTACAAAAGTGATTAAAGATGTATTTGAGGAAACCAACGTAAGGCCACCAAAGGATCAGGATTATGAGGATGCATTGCTGGGACTACTGAGAATTCAATATATTTATGGGTTTAATGCAAGTCAGGTAAAAAACGCAAATACATTTTTCAACAAATTCAGCAGAAAACTTTAATGCTCCCATTTATAACTTTGTAGATACAACAAGGAATTTTTAATGAAACTCAAACGAATGTCCAATTAAAATTTGCTGACTGTGTGGATCTAAGTAAAAAATCGATTTTATTGAAAGTTGAGGTATTAGCATATCAATGGCTTGAAGTAGCATCTAAATTGCGGAAAGATACTGATGTTGATTTACAAGAATTTGAGAAAACATGGCAAAATTTTATTTCCACTTTCGAAACGGAAATGATCTCAATAGAGGAATTGCGTAGTCGTTTTCAGAACAAACGACAACTCTCTTTTCCAAACCTTTATGGCTTTGACCACTACGCAACTTGTCGTGGAGAAAAGAAAGGAATGCATCTTGGATTTGGGAAGCCATCAAATTTGAAATGCTTATATGCTGGTTATCAATGGGATCCATACTTTTCTATATGGCCTGTGAAAGTTGAAGTTTTGGTGGAAGAACCATCGATGGTTTTACAGTTTTATGATTTTGTGGGAGATAAAGTTATTGAATTTGTTGAAAGAGAAGCAAATGACAAGCTAGTACTCTCGAAGGAGGAAAATATTGAAACTGGGAGTACTTACGTAAATCATCAATCATCCATGGTAACTTGGATGAATGATGAGTATCATGAGATTTTGAAGAAGTTGAGGGGGCAAATTGAGAAACTGACTGGATTAAATCAAAGAAAGACTAAAGATGATGGAATGAAAGTTGTACTGTATGGAGCTCTTGGTGGTTTCTATGATTTTCATCATGATGCGGTAGTTTTTTAATTAATTAGTACTACTAACTAATTACTTGACAAGATAAAACACTTCAACAACAACATATTGTGTGATTAATTTCAGATCATTGATGCCAGCAGTGAAAACGCTAAAGAGGGAAATGGGGAAATTACTTCTACATTTATGATGTTTGTATGTATCTTTTACCAACTCAATTATGAAATCGCATCACGTCGATCGAAAGAGAATATTTTCGTGACTACTAAAAATATATATATATTTAACTTGTGTTAAATTTGATTACAGTCAGCAGACGTTAAAATGGGTGGCTTCACTGCATTTCCAGATTTAGGTATATTTGCAAAGCCAACAAAAGGTTCCGCTTTACTATGGTATTCCGTCTTACCAAATGGGAAACCAGACCCATGGGTTCAGCATGGTGGATGCCCTGTTATTCTTGGGAGAAAGCAAATTGTAATTTCAATTTATAAACCATAACCTTTTCTATAATTTTTACATGTTTTTAATCAAATATATTCTCGTTCTAGCTGCTTGTTGATGGATAGGATAACTAGCATTCGATTTTTATATCCCATGAGTTTATTGAATTCATTCGGAAATTCGGACAATTGACCAGTCCCTTTCAATATGAATATGTTTTAAAACAGTACACTTTTTATTTATTTTTATCCTATAACTGAATTTCTCACCAATAAAAATACATCTAAATCCTTTTCCAACATTACCTTAAAATAAGCGTTTCTAAATGATTTACTAACGTACGCAATTGATGATACTTTTAGCCTAGTTGGAATTAAACTCCTTATATACATTTTTAAAATGCGCCGTTGCACATTTAGTTTAAATTGAAAAATAATTTGATCTTTGTTTAGTTTTAAATATATACATTCACTATTCGATAATATCCAGCAACCAAACGTAAATATGGCAAGAGCCATACTAAAACATGCTGAAATATAAAACGTAATCACAATTTGAATACCTGTGTCTTCAGGATTTATTACAAATATTAGTACGTTAGAACACACTGTAAACATGATAAAGCAAAAAGGCAATGTAAAAGTTAAGATTTCGTACGCGAAGGGAAATAAGTGACGAAAAGCTACATAAATTGTTCGATATTTTAGAATGGCTTCAAAAGGTCGTCTATCGACCAAATTCAAGATGCGTTGAAGTTGTTGAACAAATTCATATCCTGTCGCATTACAAAAGAGTATGGCTGTTCGAAAGTTTGTGAAAGCACCTTGTACGAAAAATGTCACATAAACGTAACGAATAAGTAAAACGACTGTATTTGACTTGAAAAAATCTAGCAGTTTGGGACAACTTATCGAATAACTAATTATTTTAGCAACAAAGCATATTGGATCCCAGTTTATTGAAATTAAAAATGCAGGAAACACAAAAGCTAGAAATGTATACCATACAGGTATATAATGAAGTAGTAGACCTAAGTAATCCACTTTCTTTTTTCTTCCTGGTCTTTTACGATAGTTCCAAGTATGGCATATTTCTAAACATACAAAAAATTAATTTTATAATACTTTTTTTTCCATTAATGCTTTTTTTAATTGAATTCTCACCTTGAAAAATTAAATTAGTCCACATTTTGCATTTGATCTTGTTATTTTGAGTTTTTATTATTTCATGAAACTTTGAAACATTTTTCGTAAACTCTGGGGATGTGTTACATAGCCAAGTAGATACTGCAGCCCAAGCTTTAGCATGACCTTCCACAGCAATGTCAAGTACAATTAAGAAAAATGACACTGGTATAAAAACCAGGTAAACAATTATTTGCTTCAAGGAAACTATTTCAAGGAATAAAACAACTCCGCTAAAAACGACTGCAAGAATTAACAGCTTTAGTAATACAAGGCGGTACACTTTGTAAAGAAAAAGTTCTTCCTTGGAGGAATGCTCCCATCTGTAAGTTTTACTATTCCATGCTATCCAATAGGATGGAAATATAAGATTTGTTAGAACCTGATTTAAATGGTTCGCTAGTAGTACCAACGTTGTAGACATTTTGTACTGGATAGGTGAGGATTAGAAAACTTTCATGTGACCAATGGCATAAATGCACACTTGCACTCATGCACTAATATGCAGACACACCTGGGAAAAACGACAAAAAATGGTTTAACAATCGAACGATTATTTATAATAGCCAATATCATGGCTATCCCGTGCGAAATTGGTTAAGATTTCGTAATAGCAGTTTACATATACTTTAAATTTGCTTTGACTTTACCAATTATGTAGTAATTTTTTAAATACCTCTCATATGTTTTTGTATATACAATACATACATTTTTATTTCATTTTTACCCACAATTTTACAAATTATTTTCAATTAGCTAAAACTGGCCAAGCACTTGTGCTATGATTGAAGTTCAAAACGCTTGTTCAATTATCGGCCAATGCCAATGGAAGCATTAACTACTAATTCAATTTATATTCAAGTATTCAACACAAAAGAAACATTGAATCATAATAATAAGTAGTTTAATGGTTTTACAACAAATGGCTATTGAATTTAGTTTATCATTTTAAAAGTAATTTATATTGTCCCTTGCAAACAGGTGAAAGTCGTCATATTTTTCAAATGAATTAAGCTTATTACTCTAAATTGCTCATTAAAACCTGCATAATTTACTTCTAGACTGTTTTATATTATGCAAACTCATATAATTACTAATTGCGAACTGAAAATTGTCATAATTCTTTAAAAAGATTAATAACCACGTCTAAATTTCTATGTCTAGATAAGCTAAATATTTATGACAAATGCATTTTCAAATGATGTCTCTGAATGTATATAAACAGTAACAAACTGTGACGATATTTATAAATTATGATTGTTTCACTTATGTTTGATTCATATTTGAATTTTCAGTTTCTGTAGTCAAAATGAACTGATTGTAAAATCAACCAGTGAAAATTGTGAAATCCTCAAATTATATAGCTTATAAATTAATTACACACTTTGTTGCATGTCCAAATCTGTCATATATATAACTGATTCATTTTGCATGTTATCTTATACTTCCTTGAGTGAGAATATATCTATGTGTATATGTATATTATATACTGTATATACTATATTCAAGTGGTGAAGGAGTAATATTAAAAATCAGTGTGGTAACCTCCTTTAAGCCTGAAATTAAATACAAAACCTCAGAGAATCTTAACTTGATTAACTTATTGTAAGACTCGCATTGTAATCTGAAATAAAAATAAATATACAATACATCAATGATTTCTATTATGCATTGTGTCAATTAATGCATGCATCGACTTGCAAAAAAATCTTACTCAGAATTTTACCATATGTATTTTATAAAACACGTGATAAAAGTTGAAACAGTAGCCATGGTATTTTTAGCATTTAAGTGGAACGTTAAACTTTTCACAGTATGCATATTATTTATTTCAGTCAACATTGTCCCGAATCTTGCAAATTCTTGGATTAATGGCAAACTAGATACAGACATATATTTTGAAGAAGAAACTGAGGATGAGAAGGATTACACATGTCCATCTTTCGAAGATGATGTTTCAGAGGATAGTTCTGAGAATGACCATATACCATCATACTTTGGAAATTTTAAAGGTGGTTCTAAAACCAGCTCTCAGACGCAGTACGCAGATAACCCTCTTCAAACTACGAAATTGGCCTTGCTTGAAAATCGTATATTTGACATTCTCTTTGACTTTTTCAACGATTTTAAATACTTTTCAAAAGACATCAGTGAACATCAGTGCCATCTTGACGTGCTTAAATTCTTAGCTGAGTATGAACTAGATCGAAACCTAAAAATAATTGATGACCGTGACAACCAAGCAGATGAAACTGAAATTGCTAAATCTATTTCCGGCAACCCAATTCTCGCTTTTCGACTAATAAGAAGGATTTTTGTGACTTTGTTGAATAATACATTTACGTCATGTTTGGACGACTATTTTGAAGTTGTGGAATCCCTAGAAAATGCTTTCTATCAGGCAGAAATGCAGGAGCCTACACAAAAGGATTACAATGATGCTTTAATGGGAATACTTAGAATACAGTTTGTTTATGGATTTAACACGAGTGAACTACAGAAAGGTAACATTTTCAGTGCCAAGCTCAGCATTGAAGACTGCCTAGCATTTGCAAATAAAGCGATTGAGTTAAAAGCCGAGATAATGGCTTATCAATGGTTAGAAACTGCATCTGAACTAGTGACGTCGTCAGATTTTATCAAAGATGAGTATATTTTATTGCACGATACAACTTGGAAACAACTTTTAAACTTGACACATTTTCAGTATGTGAAGCAAGTGCATTCACAGTTTAGGAATAAAAGACAACTAACATTTGGGAAAATGTTTGACTATAATCATTACGCAACGTGTCGTGGGGAAGGAAATTTCGCAAAGAGCACACTTCAATGTATGTATTTACGACCAAAACTTGATTCTTATTTTACATTGGGCCGAATTAAAACTGAGGTATTGTCACAGGAGCCTTCACTAGTTTTAAAGTTTCATGATTTTGTGGGGGAGTCATTAATTGATTTGGTAAGAAACAT
>JAQFZG010005588.1:0-10156 GCA_034695465.1 Entomobrya nicoleti
TAGGTCAAAAGATACGTGTAATAATCCGAGACGGACAAATTTGAACGCTTAGAGAAATTATAGATTGTGTATATAAAAAGGCACATAGAAAACAATATCAACGAGATTGTTTTGTAAAATATAATTTGTTCTAAGGTAATGTAGTATAACGGAGGTAAAAGTAGTTCCCGGGCAACAAAATATACTGGATTTAAGTCAATTAATGTAACTGCAATCGGCAGTGGTAGTCCAAATACGATACAACCTATAATAAAGTAGTTCATTAGAAAACCACTAATATCCGGTAAGCGTTTTAACGGCAATTCTGGAAATATTAATTAAAAACCCAGGTTTTGTTAGTTTATAACAAATATTTAAAATGATTGCAAGAAATATGCATTTCTTTACCAAATCGAAATCCATTTAGAAAATATTCGTTTAAAAGAGGGATTCTGCATTGATTTTCAATAAGTACTTTTAGTAGGGCCAAGACTAAAAACCCAGAAATAAAGGAGAACATAAGAACAATTATTTCCACTACGTTAAAGGTGTATGCGTTTGGACGTAGAAATGTCTTTACAAGCAGATAAACAAATACTAGTAACAAGAACAAAGCAAAGCTGGTGAAGCAACATGTCCAAAACTTGTGAATCTTTTTACTTCCTAAACCGAGGTATCGTATCTGTACAACTTGGTTTTCAGCTAATTCTAGTTTTGTGAACATAGATGGAAGTGAACCAAGGCTAACTTTGTACAGCCGAAAAGACTGTAAAAGTAGTGGTGTTGTAGCACAATGATTAGCCATTGCATGTTATGAAAATCACGTATGTAACTTATCTTTACTGACAACGCTTTTAAATCCTATTATTTTTAAGTAAAAGGTTTTTTTAGGAAACCAAAAAATTTATCGTATATTTTTCTGTTTTGCCTTGATGCAAATGTAAAATTAAAAGCTTTATGCTGGCCAAAATGCTAATAGAAGGCAAATAGCAAAGCCCTATCGTTCACGAGTTACCATTTTTAGAAATAACGTATTTAAAAAAAATCGTTGCGTCACATGTGATATACATATACATAAGCTTTTTTGTTAAAAACTAGCAAACGGTTTCCAGTTCTTGAAATAATTAAATATTCGGTTGAATATACCTTACCGTTTAATACAGACTGTACTCAAAACAAGTAATGATTTTTTAAAGATATAATACATATCTTTCTTTTATACGTTTATATTTAAAAATTTACGTAAGAAAAAATATATTTTAGGAACGTTATGTTGAAATAACAGCTATTTTAAACTAAAAATTTAGCGAAGTAAACCAAATCAAAAGCGCACAATCACCAGGCCGAACGTAGGCCAACTTTGAACATTATTAATTTACAATAAAGGAAAAAAATGCTTAATTTATTTTTAACTTATCGTGGAGAAAACTGGGTTGGTCCGGAATTTTCTTACCCTTACCAAAAAAAAAACTCAACAGCAAATAACAAAACTATAATAAAATTATCGCTACTTCCATAAAATCTAGTATCTGTATTTAAGAACAGTAATAATCAAACAATTTTAAATGAAAATGCGATTACAAAATATGAACGTTTTTTAAACCTGAAGTTAATTTTTGACCATCTTAAAAACAATGTTTCAACTATCACCTTCAGGAAACATTAACATGAACAGAGCTGCGATTTCCGCATTATTATTTGTGTTTCCTTCCAAAGAATATCATTAACAACTGCATAAACAATTATCATGCAATTATCAAAGCATAATGTATGAAATTTTGGAGATCAACAAAAGCGCCACAAAAACATGGAATTCCAATTAGTAACACAAAACAACAACAAAACTTTGCAATCAAATTCTACGAAATATCAGAAATGCAAATATATACATGAAGTAAAAATTATGTGTAGTATTCTTAGTATATTTTCAAACCGAAGCGAAAATTATTTTTTTAAGAAATGCTTGTGATCCAACCTATTTATTTTAAGTAAAACTCTCCCAAATGAATACCAGTATCAAACCATATTAAAACTGAAAACAAAAACGTAAACATGTATCGATTATTGGATTGATTATAGATACGTGGTTTTATGGCGTGTAACTTGAGATGTAGTAACCATTATAATTGGGGTTAACAACGTCCCAAGTAAACTACTAAAACATTGAATACCACATTTATTTTCTATGGTATTATTAGTAAAACAGCGTTAGTTATATTATTAATTAAAACATTGAAATAAATATTTACAGATTCCTTTGTCATAGCGAAATGGCTACCACAAGTGATGGGAATTTCCTTTTGAGCTCTCCACTTTACAGTCATCTGATAACGCAGGCAATTCCTATTAAACCCAAAGTACTGATTTTTCTTTCCTTCGACTAATTCAAGACTGTAAAATCTCGCATAAAACCCCACTCTTAAGAGACATATTGTTATACTCAAGCCTCCAATAAATGCCGCTGCAGCTGCTAGTTGCAATAGGGCTGGCAAAATATCAGAACAGCGAATAGCAAGCCATGCAAGAAAGGTAGTAAAAACTTGTCCCCAAAGTATAAGCGTTAAAATTAATTGAGAAATCACTATCCGAAGATGTATAACAGTTAAACGAGATTTGGTGTAGATTTTCAACAAACGTTGTTCTCCTGTGGAATTTGCATTCTTGAGAAGTGTCCACATGTGATTGTTTCCCTGAGTCGCAATCAAAATTGTTAAATAGAGTATAATAAATAAATATTTGATAAATGTGTACAACCCTACACAAAACAATAAAAGGGATAACAATTGATAAAATATAATTTGTTGAAGAGTAATGTAGTACAAAGGGGGCAAAATGAATTCTCGAATAATTATATATATTGGATTCAAATCAATAAACATCAGTGCAAATGGAATTGGGAATCCGAATATGATGCTTCCCAAAATCAAGTAGTTCATCAAAAAGCCTCCAATGTCCCGAACACGTTGCAATCTCATACCTTAAAAATGGCCATAATTTTTTAATAGTTTTTTTAAAAATTTAATACGCAAAACGTAAAGATATTTCGGTATTAAACGTAAATATTTACTTACCCATTCGAAATCCATTCTCAAAATAATCGTTGAGCAGAGGAATTGCATTTTGGTTTTCAGTAACTACTTTCAATACTGCAATACAAAGTGCATAAGCTAATATGCACATGATAAATCCAACTGCTTCTATTACTTTTAATTGGCTTTTGTTCGGCTGCAGAAACATTTCGACAAGTAGATAGATGAATATATTTGCAAAACAAATCCCTGAGATGATAATGCTACATGACCAGAAGCGTTGACATGTTTTACGACCTATTCCGAAGTATTTCAAATTTACAACATGATTTTGGTGCAATTCTAATTCTGCAAATATTGGTGGAATAAAACCAAAGCTGATTTTGTACAGTTTAATAGCTTGTAAAAGAAGGGGCGTTGTAGCACAAGGATTATTCATGGCTAATTTTTAGAAAATAATATCAGGACTACATCAGTTAAACTTAAACGTTAAGTAAAAACATATCTAAATTCAACTTTAACTAATGTAATCGAGTTAGAAGCATATATTTGTGACGAACTTAAAATACTTTTTGCTAGACTACATGCTATCACCATGCAACCATTTAAACCAGACAGGAAACATTCCGTAAAAGTTGATATCGCCAAATGGGTGTATCTAAAATATTAATGTCAATCGATATGACTATAAATCAGTCCAAGCTTGGGTTAAATATTACGTAATAAAATTCTATTTCAAGGTTTACGTGAATATGAACATGCATGTGTGTCATAAGATGTGATTTTTCTGATATAATGTTTTTATAAAATACTTTCAATACATTTACAATAAAAATCGTTTTATAATGTTTATTTGCGAAATAATAGCTATTTCTAACTCCAAATTGTCATAAAATATAAGGGAAATCTAAAGTCAAATGTTAAAATGTATTTAAAGTGATATAAATAATAATTTCTGTTTAATTACAAAAGCAAATGGTCTCTAACATTTCGCCTGCAGTTAAAAGAGATCAAACTATATAAAGTATTAAATATTAAACACAGATTAATTTTTACAGATTTATTCCAAAAAATATGAAACCATGCGAACCTCGAACTAAAATAAAATATTTTACATTCTTTTTTATCTATATGTACTTGCTACTTAACACAACTTTACAATGGTTTTCTACAAATTTAAATTAATATGTGGTGTTACGACCAAATATATTCATTTTGAAACAAATGAGCTTATCAAAAAAACTAAAATCATGTTGCCAACAAATGAGCAATTTTCCGGTACGTTGATAACTTATAAAGTTTACTTTTGAAGTTTTCTTATTAATCGTTGAGGTAAATTGATTGTCCCAAAATTTCCACTTAACTTTTTAAAGCAGTGATTGATCTTTGCATCGATTTATCTTATACGTTATAAACTACCCAACACAAAAATGGGTTCTGACTATTGCCAAAAAAACTCTTATTTAAGTCGTCATATTTGTTACTAAAGTATATTTTTGTACTTTTAATGCGCGTGGAACATATCGATCTATCTTGATTTTGTCAGTATGAATTTAAAAATGATATTTTAGAAATACACGTTTCGTTAAAAGTACTTCTATCTACAGACCTAAATCATTGAAGATATAACCATCGTATAAAACATATTTTAAATACAGAAATAGAAAGTTTTTGAGAATACATAAATAATGTAATGTAAAAATACATACTTGCGGGCACAAAGATCCAGCTCATTACAGTATACATTTAGTACGCTGCAAATTTAAAATTTATATGCGTTTCCATTTCCAGTTCAATGGATCAGTGAATATGAGATATACGAAGTTTTAAAATTATTGTTTAAGTTTTATTGGCTGGTCATTGTATATAAGCTAGCTCATATAACATTCCTGGTAACAATGGGGACAATTAGTTTATATCCCCAGCATTGCCAATGTAGTCATATATCTACACCAGTGTTGTTTACCATCATTGCCGGTATGGCCAAAACACAAATATAAACATGTTAAATTTACTTTGTATTCTATAATTGTATAATATGTTAGTATAATTTGTATTCTTAGTATTGTACAATACTGACTTTTTAAATTTTCATTTTCGAATAAATGCTTGTGATCCAAACTATTTTAGTTATTAAAACTCTCCTAAATGAATACCAGTACTACACTATATTCTTACGGAAGACAAAAAACGTAAAAATGTATCGATTATTGGATTCATTATTTGTACGTGGGCGTATAGCGTGTAACTTGAGACTTAGTTATCATTATATTTAAATTTATAATCGGCGCATATAATTTTCAAAACATTGAGTACTAAATACATTTATATTCTATGGTATTATTAGCAAAACAGCATCAGTTATATTATTAAATAAAACATTGAAATAAATATTTACAGATTCCTTTGTCATAGCAAAACGGCTACCACAAGTGATTGGTAGTTCCTTTTGGGCTCTCCACTTTACAGTCATATGATAACGCAAGCTATTTCTATTAAACCCAAAGTACTGATTTTTCTTTCCCTCGACTAATTTAAGACTGTAAAACCTCGCATAGTACCCCACCCTGAGGAGACATATTGTTATACTTAAACCTCCAATAAATGCCGCAGCAGCTGCTATTTGCAACAGTATTGGCAAAATATCAGAACATCGAATAGCTAGCCATGCCAGAAATGTAGTGAAAACCTGACCCCAAAGTATAAGCGTTAAAATTGATTGAGAAATAGCAACCCGAAGATGCACAACAGTTAATCGGGATTTGGTGTAGATTTTTAACAAATGTCGTTCTCCTGTAGAATTTGCATTCTTGAGAAGAGTCCACATGTGATTGTTGGCCTGAGTTGACATCAAAATGGTTATGTATAGTATAACAAATAAATATTTTATAAATAAATACAACGCACCAGAAAATAGTACTAGGGATATTAATTGATAGAATATAATTTGATTAAGGGTAACATAGTACAAAGGAGGAAAAATAGTTTCCCGAAAAACTATGTACAAAGGATTTAAACTGACAAACATAAGTCCAAGTGGCAGTGGTAGTCCAAATATAATACTTCCCAAAATGAAGTAGTTCATCAAAAAGCCCCCAATATCGCGTACGCGTTGCAGTCGTATACCTTTTAAAATTGGGCATATAACGGATTTAAATGCATTTTCCTAACACAAAATATACTAATAAGTTAAGTGGCAAACTCTTTCTCTTACCGATTCAAAATCCATTCTCAAAAAATCGTTAAGCAGAGGAATTTCGTTTTGGTTTTCAGTTAGTACTTTCAATAAAGCAAGGCATAGTGCAAACGCTAAAATGCACATGATAAACACAACTGCTTCCATTACATTTAAGTTACTTTTTGTTGGCTGCAGAGACATTTCAACTAGTAGATAGATGGCTACATTTGAAAGGAAAATCCCTAAGCTGATAAGGACACATGACCACAAGCGTTGGCCTGTTTTACTCCCTATTCCAAAGGGGAGGCAATAATATAGTGGAAATGTACTTAGTCGACACTATACATTGTCGAAAATATATAGACGAATTTATTTAGTCGACTTGATTTTAGTAGTCGAATGCGTACTTAGTCGACCGTATAAAATTAGTCGACTTTAGTTGAATGCATAGTTAGTCGACTGTGTATTTAGTCGAATGCATAATTAGTCGACTGTGTATTTAGTCGATTACATATATAGTCGACTTCATAAGGTCTCGAAAGCAATGTATTTCGAAAAGGGCCATATTACTAGGTAAATGGGAGCCGGCCCAAAGCCGGGCCCTAATGAATCATATATCATTCGAAAGCTCTTGATGAGTAGAGTAAAAGTGTTGCTGGGCACATGTTCCAATTTCACTTGCTAAGGGCAGTTTTGAGGACATGAAGTTAGCTCAGTGCAAGAACTTGAAAAAATGGTTTGATATGAAAATGCATCATTCTGGTTTTTAAAAGTTAACAATTTAAACTAAGTGATATTGAAAAAAGGAGCGGAGATTATATTAATGGTTAAATACTTCGCAAAACCTCAAATGTTTTATTCAAGTAATACTTTTTGGAATAATAATGTATTTTTAAAACTTACAATCTAAAAACCATCTGATCAAAAATCTAAATGAATTATTATTTACAAAGTGTTTAAAGAAACGATTTTTCAACTAATAGGTCTTTCATTATACACGTAAGTTCATCACATGAACAGCTAGATCCGCCGCTGGGTTGTTAACTGCATTGTTTCGGTAAGCATATCCTAGCAACCAAATAACTGCTGCTAAATGACTGCACATCCCAACTTGTCTCATTCCAACTTGACAGGTACAGTAGTAACCGTATATACCATTTGGTCCGTCTGTGCCGGGAACGTATGCAACAAAAGCTTTGTGAGTTTTGTTTGAAACTAGACGACTCTCCATTTTAGCAAGTAGCAAGTGGCTGTATTCCAAATGGTGATAGATTTCGAAAGTTTCCACCGGTTCATTTCTTCCGTAAACTTTGTTTACATGTAATGATGTATAGCTTGGTGCTTCTTTAATCTGGTATATTCCTGCAGTAATGTCAGTTAGGTCTTGCTCTGATAGCCTGGGAAATTGGTTAATGTTGGTCATATTTATTCTTCGCCAATTTGCAATTGATGTAACTAAACCAAGAGCAGATAATGTTTGGTAAAAGATGTCAGCTTCTTGGCAACGTTGCAGCATATAATTAGCTATTTCCAGTTGAACTGGATTGTCAGGATATAT
Source organism: Entomobrya nicoleti (assembly GCA_034695465.1). NCBI lineage: Eukaryota > Metazoa > Arthropoda > Collembola > Entomobryomorpha > Entomobryidae > Entomobrya > Entomobrya nicoleti. The sequence goes on from JAQFZG010005588.1 coordinate 7,745, forward strand.
TGGCGGGAAATAAGCATTAAGCAGTGCACAGGAAATACGAATAAACGCAGGTAAGTTTTTAAGATACTTATTCGATATTTGGTTAGAAAAAAACTTAAAAACTCGTTTAATTCTACCATTTACGGCCTCAACTGTCCACCTCACTTTCGTAACTAAACGATTATAGTTGGCTTCTTCAAGGGGAAATTGAGAACGACCACCAAGCAATGTCGGCATTTTCACATGGTAACCAAGTGCCTCACAAAAATCAACACTGTCACGAAATCCTCTATCTACTATTAAAAAATCACCAGGTTGAAAAAAATCACTGAATCCGTCCACAGTTCCAATCATTGTATTAAATATAGCTGCATCGTTGTGGTGATAGTCACTAGCAGTGGTTCCAAATACATCTAGAATGTATCCATCTGGTGCGGAGATGACCATGACTTTGACAAGATTGTAATGTTTTGGGAGACACCAGCTTGCCTTTTGGAGTAGAAAATTGCTGGACTTTTCGATTTCAAAATAAGTTCCATCTATTACAGCAGCAGCAGCATTTGGCATGACATTATGGAGAACTCTTATCATAGTATTCATGTGTTCCATATATTCTTGACGTGTAATATGGTTATAGCCAAGATATCTGGGCACAAAATCCCGATTTGCTGCTTGAGCCGCTTGGTCAATATAAATTGATACAGTTGGTTGAGATAGCCCAAAAAGCCTACCGAGTTGATTTTGGCTGTTGTCCATACGAAGTTTTGCTAGTAATAGTGCTGCTGCTTTCCTTTTTCTTTCATCACTATATCCAGGAATAACAAAGCCGTTACAAAAGTCATGAAAATATTGAAGTCGAAGTCCAGTGAAGCAATGACAATCCTCATCAGATTTTAGAACATCCAAAGTAAACACACCTTCGTTGTCAGTATTTGCACTAAATGTCATTGACAAAACTTTCCCCAGGTATTCCACAAGTTCAAAGTTAGGAATAGGTCTTAGATTGGATCGTTGTAGCAGCATATCCAAAGACTGGTTATCCAATCTTCCATTTTCCACCAAATGGTGTCCACAATATCGATTATTTAGTGGAATAAAGATTTTCCCAAAATGCCAGGCTTGATATCTCATCTGATTGGTTATAATCAACCTTCCATTTTCACCACAAACACAGCAACACCGTTCTGAATACGGAACAACAAGAACATTTTGAGTAGTTTCAATTGCAGGGACTGGTTGATTACCGTTTTGATGATTACGATTTTGAACTTGTCTCTCCGAACAGTTTGGGAATTGATTTTCTTGATTTGCATTTGGTGTTGGTTGTCTAACTTGATGATTGAGACCTTGATAAACTGGAGGAGGATTTCTGGAACAATGTGCAACTGGTTCGGGTACAGCAGTGGTCTGTATATTTTCGGACGAGGCTTCGTTAGTTGGTTGATACTTTTTGTAGCACGTTTTGCAAATCGGATGGCTTCCGAAAAATGGTAATACAGTAGTATTTGTTCTGCGAAATGAGTCATAGAGTGGTGTTCCATTCGTCAATCTGTAAATCTTCCCGACGATATTTTTTGTACAGGCAAAGCATTTTTCATACACCATCGTAATTATGTTTTGTTTATGTTTGAATTTGGTACGATTTTGAAATCGGTTCTTTTTTGAAATGGTGAAATTATTTGCCAGTTAGATCAGCTAAATATGAATTAAGAAATCGAGAAATAATACTGATATGCGTCATGTTCTGGTCTGCTTAAATAATTGAATGCATCATAAATGAAAAGTTTTTTTCATTTCAAGCTTAGATGTTTTTATTTCCAAGTGCATCATCATCATCATCATCAGTCATTACATAAAAAGGGTCAGGTCACGTTCATATTATGTACGTACTCTTATCTTGCAGAAACTGGTTCCAAAAAAATCAATGGAATGTTTCCAAATCGTTTTTTCTAGATTCTTATCTACTAATTTGCATATTTTGATATCATATATGTATGTATAAGAGCGTTTATCAGTTGATCACATTATACTTAATCTGGTTAAACTTATTTTGTAGCAATACGTCTTTCCAACAAAGTGATAACGTCTTTTGGTAGTAATGCACATCGTATGAACAAGTGAGTCCAATTATTTGAATGCATTTGAGGTAAGATTTGGATTGGGTATACTTTTGATAAGGTTTTATAGCTTATTAACAAACCTTATTTAATATCAACGATTCATTTGATATCGGTAGTTTACTTAAAAAAGATCATATTTTCATTTGAAACCCTTTTTTCAATGTCTACAGCAACTTGCACTGAGCTAACTTCAAGTCCTCAAAACTGCACTTAGCAAGTGAAATTGGGACATGTGGCCAGCAACACTTTTACTCTACTCATCAAGAGCTTTCGAATGATATATGATTCATTAGGGCCCGGCTTTGGGCCGGCT
>JAQFZG010005589.1:0-10155 GCA_034695465.1 Entomobrya nicoleti
CTATTCAATTTGATGAGAATGTTAGACTACAAATTATGTTAAAACGGAAAGATGAAAATTTTATGTTATATTTGTAATTCTTAATATGACCTTTGTATTTAGGTTAAATTTGACGTAAAATTATATATACTTTTTTCTCTTATTCGCTAAAAAGGAGACATGATTTTGTAAACAAATATGTAACTAATAACACATGTTAAAATTGTTGTCACCTTGTCATTTGACAGAAATAAATTTGGCAATACCAATACCAATGTAATAGCTTACATTCAACTAATCTTCCGTTTATAACTGTATCAGAAATAGAAGAATCTAATTTTGTTTACTGTGATAGTATTCGTACAAAATACGAATCTCCTTGGCAACTTGATATATTTACAAGTTCATTTGATCTGTACAGTTGGATATTGATCATTCTAGCAATGACGGTTTTCAGTTTACTAATTTCGGTATCCCGAAGGCTCGATTATTTCGTTGCCATTCATATATTGCTTTTAGCTTTACTATGTTTTGGGGTATCGGGTATTACTAAGAAAACCGGAAAAGTTGTTCCAATCGTTATTTGGATGGGATTCAGTTTGATTATAACAAACATTTATCTGGGTGAAATGACAAGTATGCTTATAAGACCACCTGAGTCCGAAGTATTAAAGACGGTCGAGGAGCTGAAACAAAATAATTTTACTTTGTCGTTCCCGGAAGACATGTGGCGAGAAAGTGCAATGTGGGCAACAACTATGAACAATAATCCTTTTACTTTTTTAAATACTTTTACCATCAACTTAAACGAAACTAGTTTGGATTTAGAAGTGGACATATATGTAGAACAGTTTGTCGAAAGCAAATTTAAACAAGCATTTTTTCATCATTGGTCAACAGTATTGCAAATTTTAAGTAGGGCAAATTTAGTTTTAAAGAAACGTAAGCTGACTCGTTTGAGAAGATGCGTTGTTGGTGAACATTTGCTACCGGTCAACAGTTTCAACTTTGCTTTTCTTCCTCCTGGAAACGAAAAATTGGTACATGGGTTTAAAATGTTTTTCGACAATGGAATTTTTCGACGATGTGCTGAAGAAACAACGGCTATATCCCATTCCAGGCGTGTACAAGATAGATCAAAAGTTGTGGGTCCTACAAGGGTTAAATTTGATAGCGATAAGGAAGTTTTGTCTTTGCAATTAAGTGGGCGCGTTAGTAAATTGTTTCTGTTGTGGGCCATGTGCTTATCATTATGTGCTTTAGCGCTTTCTTGTGAAATGGGCTTCAATATTTTATCTCTTCTGCCTTTGTAAGGGCACTAAGGCTTTTTAAATGGAAAGTTTCCAACAAAATATAAATCACTGTAACATTTGAAAAAGCTCTTTATTCGTTAAATAAATGCAGTTACATTTTTTTGAAGACTTGAATTATTAATGGCAGCTGTTATGGTTATAAGAATGATTTTTCCCCTAAGCACTAGCTTTCTATCATTCATTTTTAAAGCAACATATCAAATATGTGAGGGATTAATCATGCACTTGATATACTGTTATATTAACACTTACTTTAGACATTCAAAAGTCACCTAAATTGCAACTTAAGTAATAGAATATATTGGGAGGTCATTGCTTATAATTAGTAAAAACAGAATTCTAATTTATGTTTTATGTTAATTTAGAAATTCACGAAGTTTATCAAAATATAATATGTAATACTGGTGCAGGTTTTAACGATGTTTTGATAAGTTTTCGGCCAAGTATTTTTTTAACTAAGAAATTAAAATGTCTAATGCATTAATTTGAGATATAGTTGGTGAATATAAAATAGCAATAACCAAAATGGTATTTGTCCATTACATATTTAGTTTAAAGGCTTAAAGGTTAACGAGCAGCGTATATTTAAACAAACTAATAAAAAATTCAAAATAAAAACCGAATGTGTATTTTCGCGGTGCAGTGTGGTTATTTGCTAAATCAGTTGAACTCTAAAGAAATCATTAACTTGTTCAGACATTGCAAAACAACAAAAATACTAAAATTGTTTATGCTTTCAATTTCATCAATATAGGCTTCAAACTACTTTTCACTCATATTTAAACTGCATTACTAAAATGCTTTCCAGACATATTCTTTATTTAGTACAGTGAAATGGCAATTTTGTAATTGTACAAGTTTTAGCGTAACCTTGTTGAGAATACTGCATCACTTAGAAAATCCAGGGTTAAAAATAGCTACAAGACGTTTACGAATTAAGTGGATCCGTGACCCCCAAAATCAAGTCAGTAAATAAATATTGTATTGTGAGTAACCTGGCTTAATTATTTTTATAATATTTTGGTGACAAAAATGATTTTCCTGTGATATTTGCAGACATAAAAAAATTATAATAGCGTTTATTTTAATGACGATTATCATTGTATACATAAATAAACTGTTACTCTGATCAAAAAATTAAAAATGTAGCGTATCTACAATAAGTCACATCCATAAATAATTGACATTTTGCAAAGGGCCATATTACTATGTATTTAAATGGGAGACGGCCCAAACGGGGCCCTATAGAATCCTATATCATTCGTAAGCTCTAGGTTTTTTGACACTGAAATTTGCCGTCGATGGCAGGACGAAACAGTTGGATTGTTTCTTTCTTGTCGTGTGTAAGATAGGTCAAAAGTAAAAGGCCCAACAAAGTTAGTGGAAGATAGTGTTCCTTCGACAAATCTAAAGTTAAAAGGGCGTATTGGCAAACTGTTCTTGATATGTGCTCTGTGTCTACCAACACGCTTTACAACCATGCACTCTATTTTTAAACTCTGCACCTTTCCAGTTCTTGAAATGAACTTTTTTATCTAAAATCTTACGAAAACATGTGAGAGTTTTACGAATAAACCACAAATATTTTTTATCACAAGCCAAGAAAAACTTTGTTGGTTTGAAATTACTAGTTTAGAGTAATTGCTAGTTGTAAATGTTTTTAGTAATGGATGTTAAACAGTACATGTGAAAGGGTTTTACAATTGGCTAGTGGGGAACTTAAATTTCAAACATTGTCTAGCATATATTTAGGAAAACTTATATTTTTTTTCATTTTTTTCAGCTAATAAATAGTTTGATGTATGCCTGTTTAAATGTTTGTAAAAAAAATTGTAAAAAATGTTTTATACTTTTGCCTTTTTTCCCATGTTATTAGTGTTAATTCCCAACCTCTCATAAAACTTTAGTGTTTTTCACTTGAACAAGCTTACTACATAAATACTTTTGTGTAGATAAGATACTTTGGGTTTTATATGTTTTACTACCATAATCAATAGTATTTCCCAAGATAATGGGCTTGTTTGATAAGTTTCTTTGTTTTCAAAACAAAATTACTTTGATGAATTGCCAAATACAGTTATTGAAAAGTGGTTTGATCAAACCCATACTATCTGAAAGTAAATGGTTTAAGAAAAAATGTCTTAAAACATAAAACTAGATTTAGCTTACTGAATTTGAAACTACACAAAATTGTTCATCAATAAATAACAAATTATTTAAAGCTGCATGCATTTAATTTTGAAAACTGGACAGTTTGTAAGGTAACGTACACACGTTTGCATTACTCTTCAGTCTGCTGTCTTAAAAACGTATAAAAATGCTCCATAAAACCATTAATTTCGCTTATCTAAGCTTCACTCAGGATTACCTAATTCGAGTATTACAAAAATATCCGAATATGAGAAGCTTGCATAGCAATCCTGAAGACAATCTAATACCATTGACAATATTTGCAAATGAAATAGCAAAAGCGTTAAATGCTTCTCTAAACGCAGTACCAGATTTTATTTTTGATGGATTTAAGCAATCATTGTCATCAAATAACCCTACAATAATCTTTGACGTATATTTGACCGATAATCAAACCTATAAATCTGTTTGGATGAATTATTGGAATCGGTCTCAAAATAATACCTTACATTCGGCAAATCTTCCTTTTATAACTGTATCAGATACAGAGGAAAATAATTTTGTATACTGTGATAGTATTCGTACAAAATACGAGTCCCCTTGGCAACTTGACATTTTTACAAGTTCGTTTGATCTGTACAGTTGGATATTGGTCATTTTAGCTATGATAGATTTTAGTTTATTTATTTCGGTGTCACAAAAGCTTTTATATATCCCTACAGTTCAAATACTGCTTTCAGCTTTGCTATCTTTTGGAATATCGGGAATAACTCAAAAAACCAGCAAAGTTGTTCCAATCGTTATATGGATGGGATTCAGTTTGATCATGTCAAACATTTATCTGGGTGAAATGACAAGTATGGTCATAAGACCACCTGAGGCTGATGTATTAAAAACGGTTGAGGAGCTAAAAGAAAACAATTTTACTTTGTCGTTCCCTGACGATATGTGGCGAGAAAGTGCAATCTGGGCAACAACTGTAAATAATAATCCTTTTACTCTTTTAAATAATTTTACCATGAGTTCAAACGAAACAAGCATTAATTCGAGGTTGGACATTTACTTAGAAGATTTTGTGGAAAGCAACTTGAAGCAAGCATTTTTACATCACTGGTCGGCTGTGCTATACGTTTTAAGCAAGGCAAATCTAGTTTTAAAGAAACGTAAACTGACTCGTTTGAGAAAATGCGTGGTTGGGGAATATTTATTACCAGTGAACAGTTTTAACTTTGCGTTCCTTCCACCTGGAAACGAAAAATTGGTTCGTGGGTATAAAATGTTTTTTGATAACGGGATTTATCGAAGATGGGCTGAAGAAACGACTGGTCTATCGCATTCAAGACGTGTACAAGATCGATCAAAAGTTTTGAGTCCTACGAAGATTAAGTATTATAATGATGGGGAAGTTGTGTCATTGCAATTAAGTGGGCGCGTCAGTAAACTGTTTTTGTTGTGGGCCATTTGCCTGTCAATTTGTTTTGTTGAGTTTATTTCTGAGCATATATTTCAAAATTTCGGTACCACTGCCTTAGTATGGAGATTAAGGCTTTTTAAATGGAAGGTTTCCAACGTCATATAAACAAATACAACATTCGCAGTATTTCTGTAATAAATATTTAGTATGTTTAAAATATTTAAAGGTCGTTACAAAGTGACATAATATAACTAGCTTTTAATATTTATAACTTTCTGGTATAAAATATTTAGAAACGCCAAATTTTTGTGCTGACGGTCACTTATAAATGCGATCAATTTTAAATGTAAAAGGTGTTTAAATGGCAACTTAATAGAATACATTTGTCGGGTAAACTTTTTCAGAATGAATAAATTTTAATATAATTCTAATTTGTGGTTTATTTATTTATTTATTTATTCAAGAAAAGAAAGGAATGTAACTTGCGCGGTGTTGTTACACGTCAGCAACACCGAAGATGATACATATGTTTACATATGTTTATGTTAGCCTAGTTACAATTGTACCAACACGTAACATATACTAAAACAAATTTGTTTTCAAACCTTGCACCACATATTTGTATATATTCACCTTAACGTGTGTCACTTATAGAACATTTAAAAACGTAAGCAAACAATCATAGTATATCAGACGACTTTCTTTGTTTTACAAAAAACTTCATTGTCAATAAAACAGAACGAATATTTTCCTGCTGCAGACTCGGCATTCGCTCAAGCAGTTTAACTCTGAATTTCTCTACAACGGGCTTAGGCATCGTAGGGTCAAAATAATGCAAAATTTCATTAATCCTTTCAACATTCATAGAGGTACTTTAGTGTACAAACTATTTTATACTTTCACTTACACGGCAGTATTAAAATGTTTTTAGGCAAATTCTTTATTTAGTAAAGAAAAATGGCGATTTTAATCTAAAAATTTAACTGAAGCCTCCTTGAATATCTTGCATAGCTAAGACATTAGGGAGACAAAGAAGTTTAGAAATTAAGCGGGTCTCGGCCGACCAAAAGCAACTCAGTAAAATATTTAAATTAGTCTAAATATTTGTAAAAATCTATGGTGACAAATAGACTTTCCAGGGATATACATATTCATACATGCAAAAAATATGACGCATCATGGCGTTTATTTTAATATTGAACTTCATTATATATGTACAAATAAATTGTTACTCTGATGATTAGATTTAAAATGTAACGAAGCTACATCAAGTGGCATCCACAATTGGTTGACATTTTGCTAATTTGTTTATTCAGGTGCAAAATGAGTACGCTTTTGCGTTTGAGAGTGGTTTAAAGTAATGTTTATAATAACCAAAATGTTTCAATGTCTCATCAGATCATTTTAGTGTGTATGTAAACAAAGTGATACCAAGCTAGCAGGTCTGCGTATAGTGCTAAGGGCAATTAAAGTAAATTTTGATGACATTTATGATGTGCCAAACGATATTTATTCAGTCAAATACGACGGCTGATATGTCTCTATAATATTCAAAAACCCTTGACGCCACCAAAGTCATTGTCAATGTTTGGTTGTCGTTGTGCCAATAATAGTTGATCATGTATCCTTCTAGAATTACACACAAATGCACATGATGTACACGTATGTGCATACATATCGTCCCCTAACTCTGTACAGCCAGACTATTATGCCAATATTGACTTATGTGTGACAATATAAAATACTAGCAAATAAAATGGGTTAACATCATAAGCATTAATTTAATATCTATACAAACACAATTAAAATTATTCTAAACATATACATGAGAAAAAAAATTCCGTAAATCTAATTTTGGCCTAATAAGAATCAAATATATTTTAAACTAAGACTTTTTCCAATTACACAAAGTTTTGATGCAGTTGGCAGCACGACACACATTTAACCTCTTAAAAGAACATTGTCTACAAATATAGGCTTTCAAGTTCTTCTGTTTTCGTAAAACCACTACATTTTTCCATTCAAAAGAAATAAAATTTATTTATTAAAATCCGAATCCAATTTCCATATAAAATTATGAAATTGCAAAATAGATGTCTGATTTTATTTTTTATCTCATTTTCATTTAACGGTTACACTGCGACATTTTCTGGTCATATAAATTTTGGTCTGTTCGACTTGGACCAAGATGTTATAGATACCACAGCTAAGAATTATTCAACCATGCGAAACATTCACAATAACCCTCCAAGCAATCTGGTTCCTTTAGTTGTACTAGCAAACGATATTGCGCGATCGCTAAATTCTACATTGCGTGCAATTCCACATTTTACTGAAAAAGATCAAAACAATATGACACTAAGTTCACCAACGATGGTGTTTAGCATATATCTCACTGATCATCAAGTGTTTAATCACATCTGGATGCATTACTGGGATCGATATATTAATTCGACTGCAGCAGGAAAGAACCTTCCATCCGTAATGGTTTCTGAAGCCCTCCCTCTTAACTTTCTTTACTGTGACGTCATTCATTCAAAACTTGAATCTCCTTTTCGACTAGAAATATTTACACAATCTTTCGATATGTATTGTTGGATATCAATTTGTTGTTCTTTATATATACTTGTGGTCTATATTTCTCTAAAAACTAAAGTACATTTTACTTCAGCTTTATTTATTTTACTCTCAGTTTTGCTTTCTGCTGGAGTTAGTGGAATAACTTCAACAACTAAAAAGCTACCTATACTTATTGCATGGATGATGACGTGTATGGTTTTGACAAATATGTATCTTGGCGAATTCACAAGTATGCTAGTTAAACCACCTGAACCAAATGTGTTAGAAAATATTGAGCAACTGGTGAAAAATAACTTTACATTATTGCATCCAACTCATACATATCGTCAAGGTATTCGGAACTCAGCAGTTAAATATGAAAACCCTTTTACACTATTTAAAACTCAAGTTGTTCGTGAGACAAGTAAAGTGTTTAGCGACAAAGTATTCAAATTTATTGACATAATTACAAAAGAGAACACTAAACAAGCATTTATACACTTTTGGTCAGTTGCATTACATTTTGCTGACATCGCAAGATATCGTTTAAGAAAACAAAAGGTAAAATCAGCAGTGACATGTCATGTTGGAAAGAAACTGATAGCAGTAAGTAGTCTTAACTACGTGATTCTTCCGCCGAATAATGGTGTTGTGTTTCATGTTTACCAGCGCTTTTTCAATACTGGAATCTATCGTCGATGGCAGGAAGAAACGATAGGCTTATCACATTCGAGCCGTGTACAAGATCGCTCAAAAGTAAAAAGCCTAACTAAGATGGTGGAAGAAACGTTGTTTGTACCAAGTTTACAGTTGAAAGGGCGCATTAGCAAATTATTTTTGCTATGGGTTGTGTGCTTAGTGGTATGTAAGATAACTTTTATTTTTGAGTTAAAATTAAAAACGAAAATTTAACGAAACGAAATTTGTGTGGTTTGATATTTGGTAAACTATATATTTGAATAGTAGAATGTTTAAAACCATATAGTTAAGTATAGTACAATAACTTTAGAGAAAAATTGCAACGCGTGTATTTGAATGATTTTATAACAGTATTCAAGCCTTTTAGATAATTGTAACTTAACCTTTAACTGAAAAATAAAGAAAAAAAACATGACACTTGTGGATTTGTGATTTGTGCTCATATTTTGAATTTAAAATTCCAAACAATTTTTATGTCAAGAAAAATTGTTGAGCTATAATGAGCATAATTTAAGCAAAGGCAAAGCAATACGACTCTACACAGTTGGATTTGGTCTCTATATTTTAGAGACATACAAATGTAATGTATTACCAAAGTTTAAAAACGTAAAATCATTTGTCAATTTAATCATTAAGTTATTAGATTCTGTATTATTACTCCATTTTAAATATATTAATTCTATAGTCAGATGCAATTTAGGTAAAAGTAATTTCCAATTCAGATTTGTAAACCCTGTACAAATTATGTCGTTTTAAATTGATATGTCTGATCGTATTTATAAATTCTTGAGTAAGCACCAAGTATGTAATATTTTTTTCTTGATTCAGGGCAATTATAAGATAATCAAAGAATGCATAAATAATGAACCAAGGTTTTTGAGGTAAAATACCAAGCACAAAACTTTATGATCTATAATGGCATTTAGTTTTGCAAAGAAAATCGCTATAAGCTTACTTTATTGATGTTGTAACCAAAAGCTTTGAAAAATTAAGGAATTTGTAGTAACAATCAATTGTTGCAAATATGTTGAACGAAATGGAAAATGCAATTTTGGAGCACACAATTGTTATAAAACGAGAAAACTCATACATTTGAGCCTAACGCAAAGAAAGGTTTTGCTGTTCATTTTTTATGACTGTCAAGTAACTCCAACCACCACCATATTCACACAATGGAAAGTTGCCTTCTACAAACACGGGAGTTTCCATTAAAAATATCATCCAAACTATTTATTAAGGACACATTGGGGACAAAATTCAGACCGCCGCTTCATACCTTATTAGTTTTAAAGGTATATTAATTGATTCTTGGTAAGGAAGTTTTTATAGAACACCGAATTTCAATTGCCGTCTTTTTATGTCACTTGTGTCCAGTAGGTAGTTATATAGCTGGATGGCTATTTAGGTCTGATCTTAAAATGCATGCAATCTACGTGGACAAGTCAAAATATACTTAGCCCAAATATGAATTTTATATGGCAATATATTAAGCCTATTAGATCGATATCGTAAAATACAATTATACATGTACAACAAAAATTTGAAATGCATCGGACAATAGCAATTTTACCTGTCCATTATAATTACTTTTATTGATTTATGTAAGCTTTTTACAATTTAGAAAGCATAAGTTTGAATTGTCCTTGAAATGCACTTAAGTAATATTATTTATGTATCAGAAAAGTGTTGCAGTGTGTCAGTAAACAAGTAAACATTCTGTAAAAAAATCTTATGCAAGAGTTAAACTATTAAGTTTTAAATAATCGGACTTTACAATATAAAGCCTTACTTCTAGTATTGATACTTACTGTATCGGTTATGTGCGAGCAAAAAAAGTATTTCTATTACAAGTAAAACTATGAAAATTTCTAATAACTACAGAGTTTTGTTGTTTATTGCAATTCATTTTAATACTTCAACTGGTCTCCATGCTAATAATATTGATACAAATTTAGGTGTCATTAACTTCGGTTTGTTTGACCTAGAGCAAACATTCATAGACTTCATTACTAACAAATACCCAACTATGAGAAGTATATATAGATACCCTCCAAGTAACCT
>JAQFZG010005590.1:0-10155 GCA_034695465.1 Entomobrya nicoleti
AGGATTTCGTGTCCTGCTCTTTTTTTGTTGAAGAGGCATTTTGTAATTTTTCTTGAAAATTAGTAAGCGGGTTTTGTACCTTGACCTTAAAATCAACTAAAAGCATTTTGTAATTTTTCTATATTTCAAGTAAGAGCATTCTGATACTAAGCCATCGATATGCATGTACTTAAGTTGTATTAGATACAAACTTATTTTATCTCCACTGTTTATATGAATGATAGTGTTCTATTCTGTCTTTAAATAAACTTTACATCTTTTGATATTGTGTGGGATCTGTAACATATAAAATAAATAAGTGTATATACATACATACATAATTGATGTCAATCAAAATATCGTATTAGAAGTTGACTTGGTTAAAAAGTGAAAAATGAATTACTATTATATTTTACTTTCCTTACCTATAGGTCTACACGCTTATTTTCCTTGTAAAGCATCCATATTTGAATCAAGGTCATGATTAAATCTAAACAAAAAAGTTAAATCATTTTAGTTGCCCAAAATACATGTAAACCAATATTATTTGAGTTTTTTTGTTCGGTTAGTAACCTAATAGGGCATATAAGCTTGTGGCGCATTTCTCTCCAGTCTAATTCCTGACACTCTCTCGAACAGTAAAGTCGCTTACACTTTGAACACTTACGAACAGCATTCTCCTCACCACAAAATCTGCACACATTTTCAGCTTTCTTCAAATATACAATGCATTTCGGCTCGTCAACTCTGATGCTATTTATTGGACAATTCCCAATTCTTAAAAATGGATTCATAATGGCAATTCTGCAGCCAACTTGAAAATTATTGATCGTTTTTCTATCACGGTCAACATTGTAGACAAACAAAAAAATACAGTCCCCATTTTCATCTTCAGCTAACAAATGAATTGGCGTTCGAATAGGATTGGGATCGTCTATAATTTTTAGTTCGATCATTCTATTTTCAAATATTTTGTCTTCTGAAGGATTCATTTCCATCAGAAAAAGTGGTTTCAACGTTGACAATTTTTCCACCACTGTTTGATGTAATTTTGGGGGATTTGTTTTGAGGGGTGGCGGAGGATTTCGCGCATTGGATATTTTGAATTTTGTACGAAATTGCAACACTTTTCGAAGATTCGTGTTCAAATACGCTTTTCGTTTGAGAACACCTACGGTCTTTTGGGATGTACTACTGCAAACATTATCTTTCGAACCAGATAAATCCTTCCCGGAAGTTCTATTCTGTTTCTCCACAAATGCAGTAACGACAGTCTTGACATCTGATGGATAGTTGTCATGATTTAAAAGCTGATCCTTTTCTGCTTCTTTTCCCAACTGAAAATAATAATCCATTAGGTATTGGGTGGCATCATTCGTTTGAGCTATTGTTAATGGAAGATACATAGAACTGATCCGATAGTAGGCCTCCGGAAGACGCGGATGGTCACGGGGAGCATTTTCTATAAATTTTTCAAATGCTTCTTTTGGTAAAAATGATTTACTTCCTTCACATAGATACAAATGTAGCGCTCTTAAGTAGAGGAAGTCGGGATCAGTTGGAAACATTCCCAATGCTTTGTCTGCACATAATAAACCTTCCTGAAACTGGTCTCTCTGTCCAAATACGTAAGTCAAACAAATGTGATAATAAACGTTTGAAGGATATCGACGAACACCTTCTTGTAGAACCTCCAAAGACGTAATATCCTTCGATGAAAGTAGCGAAGTCCACAAATTTATCCTTAAGTGACATAGTCGAGCTTTCTCGTCTTCTATTCCAATTGTCACTGACGTTTTTCCATACAACGCAGCGATGATTGCTCGAAGTATTTTTCTGACTTCCAATAAAATACAACCTTCAAAATTAAACAATGGAAGTTCACATTCGTATAGGATTACCACCACCTCTGTTAATAAATCCATTGAAACCTCCTTCATATTTTTAACGATATCGTTAAGACGTAAAATATTTTTTTGAGTCAGAAGAATTTTGGAAGCTTCTTTTGAGCCCTGAGCCTTCTTTTCCTCTAGCTCTTTTAGGCTTGTAGGTAGTGGTAGAAAAAAACTGGGCAATATTGTATTCTTCATTCTCATTTCCGCAAAAGCTACCACATTATGCAGATGCCCTGTTTTCCCCTCCAAAGCACGTGCATATCTTTGCCAGAAAGTCAAATCCGCAATATTTAAGTTGTTTGCCATTTCAAATTCCAATACCATTGATTTTAGACTATTTCGGTTGGCTATATTTTGCTTAATTGTTACATCTAATTCTTCATCCGTTAACTTGAATACGTGATGGGTGTCCATGGATTTTCCAAATTTAAACATTTCCATGGCCATTTCAGGTTCTATTTGATTTATATAGTAAGAACCCATGGAAAATGCAGCCCCAGCATTTCTCAATTCCACTCCTTTCTTCCAGCAACGTAACGCATATTTCTCATCTACGTCTACACCACGTCCTTCAAAGTACATATTCCCCAGTCTATACGCTGCTTCTCCAATACCATTTTCCATCGCTTTACGATACCACTTTGCAGCTTCCTCAAAGTCTTTCTCAACCCCAATACCATGCTCATAACAAATCCCAAGCGCGCATTTTGCTCCAGCGACACCTAAATTAAACTTTCCCAATATCGAATTTCCCGGAAAATTTACATCCATTTCCGCCACACTTCTATAAATTTCCACAGCCTTTTCAGCATCTTTCTCAACTCCTCTACCGTTCTGGTAACAAAAAGCAAGAGCAAAGGGAAAGAAACAGCTTCTTTAAAATTTGGTGGACCGCTTATGCCAAGAAAGCATAGATGACCATTAGTCACATAATCTCGACCTTTAATGACGTTTTCCGAAAATGCTCCATGACAAAACTCGGGGTTCCATGTTACAGTCATTTCTCCGTCCCAATAGCCTAAGCGTTCTTGCAAGTCCATCAGCTCTTTATTCCAGTCCGTCAACCCAAGCTTGTTCAACATATTTATCATCATTCCCAAAGCTTTTTGTTGACATAAGATAACACTCTGCTCGTTTCTCAAAAGCTTCACCTCGATGCTCTGGTAATAAACTTGGTGTAGTGATAGCATCATTATAAATCTCTATTGCTTTATTGAACTCTTTACTGGTTATATGGGTTTTGCCGTACTGTATAAATCCTTGACACGTTCAAATGCCTTCAAGGATGATGTTATTCCTGATCTTTCAATTAATTTGTCAATGTCTTTTTGATCCATTCCTAAGGTCTCCAGACTTTTTCTGAAAGTTTCCTCGTAGTTTTCGTACTCTTCCAATGTACATTTTCTTGTGCAGGGTTCTTCACAGTCGTCTGCTTTTTTTCCTGTTGCGTCATGAGCAAGATCATTTCGAATTTTGCTATGGTGTCGTATAGCATCGTTTTCCTTGGTAATGATTGCCGGATCCCCACCATTCTGGAGTCGCAAAATGGCACACAATAATGTCATATCCCATTCACGGAGAGGTTTTTGTTTTAAGTTTTTCTGCAGAAAATCCTGCATGGGACACTTTTTGTTTAGGGGAGTAAGAATTGTGAGAAGTCGGTCCTTAGAATCCTCATCTTTCCACGTTGTTCCTGTTTGGAGAGTCCAGCGGTTTCTAAAATTTTTACGAAGTTGCTGACAGGAAGCCAATATCATGTTGTCGAGTTTGTAGTATAGATCTACTTCTGAATAAGAGTTCATTGTTACTTTTTTTCTGTGATAAAAAGTCAATTAAATAAACTGAAACACTATTTACACTTTACTGCTACAAATATTAAAAAGTAGGAACAAGGTGCAGATTTGTAGAAAGATAGCCTTTTATGGCTAGCTCAGTACGCTCACGTGACACCAATTAAAAGAAAAAAAAAATAGGTCACTTATTTTCTTCCTTTTTTAAAGGATTTTTAGATGGTTATTGTTATTAGTTATGACACACGACTCAAGTCAAAATATCATATCTTTGTTTGAAGTTATTTTAGTGACAAGTTTGCCAATATATCATTTTATTTAAGTAGAGAAAGTAATACCGAAATATCAATTTAACTGGGGTTTGACGACAGTAAATTTTTTCAAAATAAGTTACTTTGCAGATGTTAAAATCACACAGCACTACACGTCTGAGTAAATATCGATGAGAATAACTGGATCAGGCTTCGCTATTCAATAAAAACGATTCACAATTTAAAATGATGTTGGTGTAGTAATGCATCCTGTACTATCAGTATAATTACACAAACTTAATATTGCAGAACAGTTTAAAGTTTTTGTCAATTGACAACGTAAGACTCAAGCTGAACTTATTGCTCTTTATTGCTCACATTTACAATTACTGATGCTATGTCAGGCATGTGTGATATCACTTATATAAATACAGATTCAGCTTTAGTCATACGTAAATTGACGAAAACGTTCAACCTATTCGGAAATATAACGTTTGTATAGTTTTACTGATGTTTAGTTTTTTAGTGATAATTATGACACAGAATTACACCAACAAGTGATTCACAAAAAATTGCAAAACCGCAACCAAACCTAATTCATTTAGTGGATTGTATAATATCACGAACGAAAATCGTTATCGCCCTTGCACAAAATGCAGTATTTTTCTATCCCATAACAAGTTTTATATTTGTAAAGTATTAACAAAATGAAAACAATGAATTCCAATCCAATTCCAAGCTTACTCGCATACACTCTAACCAGCACTCGTCAAATACACTCACAACCAATTCAAATACGGCATCTATTCCATTATGTGATTGATTTCATATAATTTCTGGTCGTCGTCAAATTTTCTGCGGAAAACCTCAAAGTGTCTCGATTCCCAGAAGTTGGCAGAAGTGAAAATAAATTGGTCATCAAATATATAATAGAGTAAAACTTGACTTATAAAATTTAAACTTTATATTCAACTATCTGAATAGTCTAGTAAAGAAGCAAATTTAGCTGTGAATATTAATTTTTCAATAGCAACTTCTACTAGTGTTAAAAGATGCTTAACTTTTTATGTAAAGTGCATATCAATATTGAAGACTAAATAGAATCTTTATGGTATGCAAAAGCTAACTAGTTCGTTAGGTTCATACACTTATATGTGTATCTGTAAAAAATAAATCCAAGTAAAACGTTTCTGCATGTAATAGTTCCTTACACAAACCCATTACGGGAGTATTGAATAGATCAAACATAATTAACAATTTGATGTATGAACACTACTATGAGAATGCTTGACGTAAAAAAACCACAGATAAGATGCCTACTGACCACTGAAACGAACGTTCATCCGTTGTGGTGAGAGCAAATAAATGATAAAGAATAATGAACACATTTTTTTACAAATTCATAATAACTTGTAATGTACTTTACTAGCATTACACATAATATATCATCATGAATATAAAAATACGTTTTTGTTGCATTTGTTTTTTGAGAAGTTCACAAATGGAGTGCATTGTCAGTCCTATAATTACTTATGTGAAACTTTTTCCATGTTTCGGTTAACAGGATATTCTTGGTTTTTTTAAATCTATAAATATTCGTTTCAACTAATCGTGCTATTAAAATACTTAGCACGAATGTGCCCACATATTTGACTATTAGTCAATTTTTAAGCTTTCAAAATTTTTTAACAGCTTAAAGATGGATATTCGTAGTTCTCTCATTAATATTTAAATATAGTAGCTAGTTGACGCTTTAAAATTACAAGTTTTGTAAAAAATGTATATATGATAAAATGCCAACTTGAAGTATTCTTTTCAGCACTGATTTTTTTTAATCGATAAATTACACAACTATTTTGTATAATTATATTTGTATAGCTACATATTGTGTAATGATGTGTGTATGTTCGACATGTACATTTTATGTCAAAAATCAATTTATTCCAAATAATATACATTTATAAATCAAAATATCTAAATAGTCTCAATCTTCAATTTATCCCTTCCCCTCCAATTTCCAAATTAGATCTCCTCTGCTTCCTTGGCCCCCTCTCCCCCATACAATAGTTCAACCCTACATGCTTCTTCAAATGCGACTTCTGTTTAAACCTCGCCCCACACCCCAACTCACACTCAAATCTCCTTGTCCCCCGATGCCACACCAAATGCTTCTTGTAATTACTCTTGACCGGAAACACCTTTCCACAAAGCTCGCAAACAAATCTCTCATTCCCATGGACCACCTTCTTGTGTCTCAGCATAATCGCCAAACTCTTGAAGCCCCTCCCACAAATTTCACAGGTACTTCCAGCCACCCCCTCCTCCCTCTCCTTCCCAACACAGTAGTACTTCTCATGTTGATGTAGACTCACAGTGAGCATCTCCTTCCCACAAAATTCACAAACGCTCTTATCGTCCCGTTCCTCCCAAGCTTGATGCGTACTCCGTAAATGTCTCTTCATCGCTGACTTATCCTGGACCCATTTTCCACACAAGTGACACTGCAACTGCTTGGGTCTCCTTGGCTTCAAAAGTAGTTCCCCATTTTGGCCAGTATGCCATTTATTCACATGTCTCACCACGGACGTCTTCCTGGTAAACTGCTTTGCGCAGTAAACGCAAGGAAATTTGGTCCTCTCCCTTTTTGGACATCCAAATCTCTGATGGCTACTTTTGCTAGTTGAGAGTATACTTCTTCCACAGTCTTCACATTCCACAAACTCCCGATTTTTGGGGTGCACATGTCTCACTTGATGTATATCGTGACCTTGTATGGAAGCTGAGATTAGACCGCAAATGTCGCAAATTAAACTGAGTTTTTTCTTGGGGTGCTGGGTCTCCACGTGGGATTTTAGACTTTGAAGATCCGGAAATATTGGCTGCTGGAAATTACTTCTCTGGTCATCATGTTCGTTCGTGTCCAAACTTGGTTTGCATAAGGTACAGGAATAAATGATATCCTTGGGTTTGTCGGAGCAGTGGTAAAATTTGTGAGTGCGAAGTAGTTTCCGGGACATGGTCTCCAGACAGTCAGGACACTGGGTGGATTCCAACAGCCAGTCATTTTTGTGATGGGCGGTATTATGTCTTTGAAGCGCCCGGGTCCAGGTAAAGGTTCTGGGGCATTTGGGACACTTGAGTGGGGCACGGTGGGGTCGTCCTCTTCGGGGTTTCCTACAAATAAATAATTTAATTGTTATGAATTTATTTATTATAATTAAAAATAATTAAATGATAACCATTCATACTTTCTAATTCTCTCTTTAAGTTCATCTTCCGATGGAATAAATTCAGAACCGGAGTCCTGAACGTCCTCCACGTCCTCCTTGTCTTTAGGCTTATCTCCCTCTTCCAGGTTATCAGGGTTATCTTCCTCAGCGATAACCTTTATTTTTCTCTTGTGACCTACTGGCTTCTCTGGACCTCCATCGTGACCCCCTTCGTCATCGTGAATATTGTCCCAAGACTGACCTTGATGCATTTTTCGAATGTGTCTTCGAAGACCACAATAATTGGAAAAGTAATTGTGGCAGAATTGACATAAAAACGAGCTGTTCTCCCTTTTTGGACAGCCAAGCCTCAGATGACTACTCACACTGGTCTTGAGTATCGTTTTCCCGCAGTCTCCGCATTCCACAGTTTCTCTGTTCCTTGGATCCTCATGAGTATTTTGATGTATTTGATTAGCTTGTCTGGAGGCTGAAATTTTGCCACAGGTGCCACACATGTATTTTAACTTCTCCACGTGTTCCTCCAAATTGTGCTCCTTGAGAGAATCAACAGTTGGGAAAGTTTCGTTGCAAATTGTACAGGGAAAGGTACTGGGTTTGTTTTTCTTGAGAGATGGGCAGTGATGAAGTTTATGGGCACGGAGGAACTGCGGAGCCATCGTCTCTTGGCAGTGGGGACAAGATAAAGTCTTCTGGAGGCGCTCATTGGGATTCGGATGATGATTTTTTTGATGTTTTTGAAGGTCAGATTTTAAGGCGAAGGTTTTGGAGCATTTTGTACATTTATTGGGGAGACAGGACCGTTTAGGTTGGCTTACTGGAATAAGCTTTGAGGAGTCAGCTGGGCTGTCTGGTTTAATTTTTGGGGAAGTTGGTGGCGGTATGTCTTGATAAGCTTCAGTGTCACTTGGAAGCGAGTCGAACTGGTCATCATATTCAATTAAATTTAGGTCACTGGATACTTCATCATAAATATTTGGGTTGAGATGATTAGTTTCCGGTTCAATTTTAATTGACATCTGTGATGGTGAACTTTCACTGGAATTCGATGGTGTTTTCTGGCTGTCTGTTAAATTAGCAGTGATGGAGGTTGAGTATCTTAATCCATTTCTGAACATTTGGAGTTGTCCCTTAACTAAACAATAAAATATTTAAAATAGTTTGCCATAATTAAAGATATTTTGTGTGAGATAATTTTAATATGTACTCAAGCCATACCATCAAGAATATTTTCCCTGAATGTCCACACATCATCAGTTAGACCAGACTTGGTAGCTGCTTCGGTTCCACCACCCCCTCCAGAATTCTGGATAATCCCTCCAACCACCTCCATTTCCTCCCACAGTATCTCCAAACATTGTTCCAATTTTCTTAACTGCTTCAGTAAATCCAGCTGTAATTTTCGAACACTACTTTCCACCTTGTCAACTTCATACTTCGAGAATACCACCAACTTAACTGGACTTAAGCACTTTAAACAAACTGACAAATTTTGGAGTAGTTGATCTTTTGATTTGTCATTATCTTTATCTATATTAACATATCTACCACTGATGCTCATTAAATCTTTAATTTCATTCTGAAAATTACTTAATGTGGAGGCTACCCCTCTTTTAGAAGCTATCTCACTTGGTAAATTAGACAAACATGCAAAACACTGTCTACTCGACATTTTGCTGATTGGCTAATTTTTAATTTAAAATAATATTCAATTAAAATCTAAAAGATTTTGCTGTTTATTTTCTAAGTTGGATATTGATACACTGCACTGCACTAGCAGCGAAGACAGCAACTTGACTTGGCAACAACACAAGGAAATCAGCTGCTCATCTCGTCGATGTTTCTGTTGTGCTTGCCACTTAACTTGTTGACGTTCTCATTGTTGTCGGGCAAGGCTTATGCATAATATGCTAAAGCCAAAGTATGTATGAGATTTTAATTTATTGAAAGTGCAAAATTAAATTAAATTTTTAAAACACATTTCAAAATTAAATTATTTTCACAAAATTGCATTTGATAACCGTTTTACTTTTGTGTCGTGGCTTACAAGAATTCACCCACAGCACATGAATCAACTGATCGATTAAGATAATCAAAAAAGACCACCAAAAATTAAACTATCATCATCATCATTGAAAATTTAGTATGAGCACAATGGATATGGATATAATGTTAACTCAGACTGGTTGAGAACTTATGAGAACACTAATTGCACTATTTACTATATGTATTTAAAATGTGTACGATCCAATCAAAAATAGTAAATCAGCTTTATTCGAACAATTAAAACAAAAAAAATATATTCCATGCAATCTTTTAATACAAAAATATTTCCCACACTTTACATTTGAAAACTTATAATTATTTTATTCCCTCCACTTCAATCCACCTTCCCTCCATCTTCCAAATTAGATCTCCTCTGCTTCCTCGGCCCCTTCTCCCCCCGACAATAGTTAAGCCCCGTATGCCTCTGCAAATGCGACTTGTGCTTGAATCTCGCACCACACCCCAACCCACACTCAAACTTCCTTATCCCCCCATGCCACACCAAATGCCTCCTGTAGTTACTCTTCGTCGGAAACACCTTTCCACAAAGCTCACAAACAAATCGCTCATTCCCATGGACCCCCTTCTTGTGCCCCTGCATAATCGACAAACTTCTGAATCCCTTCCCACAAATTTCACAAGTGACCCCCTTCTCCTCCCTCTCCTTCCCAACACAGTAGTACTTCTCATGTTGATGTAAACTCACAGTGAGCATCTCCTTCCCACAAAATTCGCAAACGATCTTATCATCCCTTTCCTCCCAAGCTTGATGCCTACTCCGAAAATGCCTCTTCATCGCTGACTTATCCTGAACCCATTTCCCACACAAATGGCACTGTAATCTCTTGGGTCTAGTGGGCTTCAAAAGAAATTCCCCATTTTGGCCGGTATGCCATTTACTCACATGTCTCACAACTGAAGTCTTCGTGGTAAATTGCTTTGCACAATAAACGCAAGGAAATTT
>JAQFZG010005591.1:0-10155 GCA_034695465.1 Entomobrya nicoleti
AGAATCGGTTGAAGGATGTCCAAGTTAGAGCGCACACGGACAGACGGACAGACGGACAGACGGACAGACGGACAGACAGACAGACAGACAGACAAACAAACTAAAACTATAACTACGATAAATCGAAATTTATCTACGTAATAAAAAACACATACACATACAAAATTAAAATACCCTTATCTCCAAAACTATCGAGTTTTAGACCACGGTCATTTGTGAAAGTTTGATCCCAATACTCTAATCTGTCGATTGGTAAAATATTTTTTGCTCTTATTAAAAAAGCATGGAACCGTTAATTAGCCGTTACTCCGGTAACGGTCAACCGATTTACCCCAGAATCGGTATGGTTCCTCTTTAGTACTATATCTATCTGTATACTAAATTTCATGTAAATCGGTTGAACTGTTAAGGTGGGAGATCATGTCAAATGTGTGACCTTCAAGACCCCCTGATGCCGAAAGGGTTAGGTCAGGTCAACTGAAACTTTGCATAATAATGTTTCTACATCTCCACAAAATTTGGCTTCAGGCTGTTATTTGAAAAAAATTGACCCGTGACCTATCTTTGACCTGGGTAGACAGATTTGGCCCAAAATCAATAGGGTTCTTTCAATTGACCATATGAACTTGTATGCAAAGTTTCATAATAATCAGATGAAGTGTACTCGACATATCGTGCATACAGACAGTCAGATGGATGGATGGACTGACAGACAGACAAACAATTTCTCCCACTCACACACTAATCCTAGAAACACACTACGTGCGTTAATAACATCATCATGATTGTCCTCACATACAGCATAAGCTGGGTTAATATAGGAAAATATTATAGATTAATTAAGGGAGGGATTTGTTTCATTAAATTGTATTTACATAAGCTAACATTTAAATACTGTGTGGCGAACCTACTAAAAAAAAGATGACGGAAAACATAACAAGTTTTGTAAATATCCAGGCAAAATTGTCGAAATTATGTATCAAAATAATTTTTTTTTATAGTGTTTTATGGTTTTGATAAATGTATTTTGTGCAGCTATGTTTCGTTAGTGATTTCTGAGGGTTTTTATCCACATGCATTTGAAAAAATATATACTACGAAATAAATGCAAGGCGACAAAATTAAATGATCGACTTTTGTACTTGCGGATAATGGCAGTTTGTAAAACATTTCAAGTTGGTCATCATTTGAATTAAGTTGTAAAAACTTCGAATGAATTTTTCTATGAATTTTGCAATATCAAAAATTAAATATTCACAGGTGATAAAATATAACAGTTTAATGTACACGTAACTAAATGTGTTTGTTAAATTTATTTCTTGAAAATCTCAATAACCCACATACAAGTAATCCACTAGTTTAATTTACTCAGAAACAAATACTTTATTTTGAAGCCCAAATTGTCATCATTAATTGTATAAATTAGTCTATTAGGTCATTAAGAAAAATGTTGAGGTTTAACTCTGTTTCAACCAAATGTTATAAATATTTTAATAAATTACCAATTTATATTTTTTAAAACATCAAAATCAAGTTTCTAATTATTTTAACTCATTTGTTTGTGGGGCTGATGGAGTTTGTCCAAGGTTTTGGCAAAATTCACTTACTCCATCCTGTTGAGCAAATAAAATAAAGTCACGGTAATATTAATAATTATAATTCATCTACAAATTTCACTACAACAATCAAGTTCATAAATAAAAAAGGGCTTACCAAACAATCAAATCCATCAAATCCACGTTCAATGCTCTCGAACATTTTCTGGAAGGCATTTCCGTTTCTCTTGCGCATTCCCTGGCTAATTTCATATGCTGAGAGGACACTACAAAATTAACCAAAAAATTGTGTAAATTCCACCTAACATATCATTATATGAATAAGAGAAAGAGAAAACCTCCCATTTGCTTTTTTGGACCGTTAAATTTTGTTCGTGAATTTTGTGCGGCTGTTTGCATACCAATGGTATCATTCAATTCGCAAAGAAACACTTTTGCATGCTTGCAAAATTTACCATTGGTACAGACACAGCCGTAAAAAATCGCGAAAAAACATTAACGGGCCAAAAAAGTAAATGGGAGGTTTTCCCTTTCCATTATTCTTGTTCTCACAAGTTCGTCATTCATTTTATTATACGTTATGTATATTTTTAACTCAACATACCTTCCAGACTGAACCATGCTCCTCCTAAATGCATTCTTCACACCAAAATCCTTATTCAACTGACAAAACACATATGACGCACATCCATGATGCTTCACTGCTTTAGAGTACGCATCCCAAACGAATGTCATCGGCTCCAAAATCTCAGTCTTCAAAAGATATCCACTAACCTTTCCAATATCCATGGAAACAGTGTCACTCACATTAAATCCCTTGACAAAATTACCCGTAACATTAGCAGCCTGACATGCCACTAGCTCATGAATCCTTCTATCCTGAACCACTCTCAAAGCTGCGGAAAATGGGACAGGTAAAATTGTGGAGATGATTGCACCAATTTGCTCGTAAAGACTGTCCGCTTGAATTAATTTGGGAATGACACGTTGAACTTTTTGACCGACATCAGATTTTGTGAAGGGATCCATGCACTTGAGTTTTAACAGCTTTTGGAGAAGGAGGAGCTCAGCATATTGGTTGGATTCCAGATCGGTACGGGAATTACGACCAAAGACGGATGCGATAAGGACCATAGTATCGAGATCAATTTGGTGGGAAAATTCAGATAGGATTTTAGAGACGAATTGTGTGTAGCCTCCATAAAACATGCCATGTTCAGGAAGGGCGATTTCGTTTGATTCCTCAGAGTAGTGCTGAAGGCGGGTGGATTTTAGAGAGGTGGCCTGGGATATTGCTTTGTTGAGTTTACTTCTTATTCCAGATGGAATAGCAGCATCTTTAAAACGTACAAAGACAAATCCACGAAGTAATTAATTTTATGCATGGCCTCTTTAAAAAAATAGTGAATTTGTTTGGTAAATAATTAAACTCGTTTTGGGGAAAAAATACAAAATTTGTTTGGTAAATAATTAAACTCGTTTTGGGAAAAAATACAAAATTTGTTTATAAAATTCTTACCTTTTTTAGGTTTTAATTTCCCCTGAATCTCCTCAAAACAAATAACAAATGCTACGAATAGCACCACTTTAAAATGAAAACACTTCATGTTGAACTCAAACTTGTAAAAATATTTTTCTCTGGAAAAATGTGTGACCGTCTTGCTGGAAACTTGGTTGAATAATAAATGTGTGAAGTGGTTCAAATGGTTATGTATCCAATGAACTCATATTTTAAATGAAATGGAAAGTGAAACAGGCCATGGCAACCCTTTGCTTTAGAAAATATAGGTAGTTAAGGACAGAGAAGGGACAGTAGTATTGCTGCTTTGTTACGAAAAAGGAAATCGGGTCCGTCTATTTTTATCTCTTGGTTCGCCGCTCACCTGTAATGCAACGTAGGTAGGTGCATAAGCAAGGTCTATTTAAAAAGGGAAAGTCTTACCTAATCCCTTTCTTTTATCTAAGCAAATATATGAATGGAGATGGAATGCAGTAGAAATGAAATCTGAGAGAGTGCTCATGATATTATGATCATAATTTGACACGTGGTTTATTCATGCAAATAGGTACGGAGTCATCTTGTCCATTTCGTATTGCTATTGTTTCATATAAATGTAAATTAAGAAAAAATGAATACTTGAAACGACTCTCAATAAAATCCAAACCAATTTATTACTTAAAGCTGTTAATTAGATTAAAATAAAAGTCAGTTTCGAGTAAAAAATATATATCATTTATGAATAGGTAATATTTCACGTATTACAATTTATAATGAATTCAAGGACTAGTACAATCTTAGCATGACATGCGTACATATCATAACCTAAAATAATACCAAATTATTGATAATAGACAGTACACAGAGCACGATAGCAAGACAAATTTTATAATGGACGTTCCCAATTTTCGTTTGTTCATTTTCAAAAGCATATGACCATGGTATTAACTTGTTATAAATACAAGTCTGTACCGTATTAATTTTTACTGTTCACCAGGAAAAAAAACTAACTTGGTAAACATTCAATTCTAATAACTAATCTGTAGTCATCAAACTGATACCCATTAAGAATACGTCTTCTCAATTTGATATAATTGAATACTACAATTTATCCCCGAATAAAAAAATTTACTCCGCTTGTAATTTGTTTTAATACCTATTACAATATGCATATCTCTTATCATACTGCTGACTAAGCTATCCAATAAAAAATATACAATTTTTACCACGTTCAAAAAGTCAGCACCAAAATTATCTGAAAAATTTAGGGTTTTAAATATTTATTTATACATTTACAACTCCTAATAATTATTACATCAGCAAACAAAAATGTGATAGATTTTACTACAACACTGCATTTTAAAAACGTCAAAATTTTGTTTCAGTTTTTTAAGTCAAGCTCTTTAGCTTATAAAACATACTTTCTTTTATAAGCAAATAAACTCGAGTACCAGACCAGATTAAGTACACTGATCCCACGTCACCTCCAAAAGAACCTTCATCCAAATATTTAGTTACCCATTGGCATTTTTGATTAAAAAGAATATAAGTTCCTAAGTTTCCAGTTCGTTTTCACATAAAAGTGAATATGTACACAATAATAACCAAGAAAAAACTTTTGATAAGCAACAAGATTTTATTTACATATCTACATATTTTTCGTCTCACTGATATTTTTTATCTGTATTTACTGTTATCATGAGCGTCATAATTTAAATCAATAAATTGTGAATTAATTCCTTTATTACATTCTTCTTGACTAGAGCAAGCACAGAGGATCAGTACCAAAAGCTACATATACCTTTCCATAAATGTACAAAATAAATTATGCACAAGAAATACTATGTAAAAATTTCCATTCATCATTTATATATGCACGACCCCATGCCATCACAAAACTTTCCAGTCATTAGAGCACAACAACAAAGAGACCTAATGACAATACGTTTTATTTCTAAAGAAAAACGAAATTCCTATAAATAGCAAGTACCCACATCACACAAAGCAGCATTAAGGGGTCGTCTGCACATCAGGATTAAAATTACGTGAGTGTGCTGATGTTTCATGCAGCCTTGCATGTGATCTCAAACTCTTGAGTTAAGAACGGCCCCTTACCTCGTACAAAAGGTGCAGCTCAGCTTGTGCTCAAATGAACACTACCTTACTGCTTTGCTACTCTGCAGCTGAAAAACAAGCTTTACTCAGTTAACGTTCCTGTCGAACAAATATCAAAGAGAATTCAACTCAAGATAACATGCAAACACACTAACCTTTATATTTTCATGCATTATCATAATCCGTTCAGTATACCCTATTGAATAAAATGAATATTTTCCCCTTTTTTCCTCATTCTAGCTGAACATTCTAGTTTGTCATTTGATAATACATGATGATACTCACACTGCTGACTTTTTTTTCTCTTTTTGCATCCAGTAATGTATTATTTATACGTTCTGGTTCGTCCGTGCACAAACACACAGAAAAGCAATAACAACAACAACAACAATGTACACCCACCACCACCACCAAAACACCACAGTATTCACAATATTTCAACGAATTTTATTTTCTAATTAATTATAATGGGTCATTTTAATTAAATAAATATGGAGAAAACAATGCAGCATAATAAATACTTTGAGGACACACCAGTCAAGTTGCTTATGTTACGGAAACGATTCAAATACCGGAATGTGCACGAGCTTCATAAAAAGGAGAGACCAAATCTGATCACCATTTCAGCAAATGAGTAAGTTGGCTAATTTTTTAATTAATATTATTATTGTTCTAATTAAATTTACTTTTATTATTGTAAATATTGTGTGTATTGTGATTATTGTGTTTACTCTAATTATTATCAATACTGCATTGATTGAAATTGTTGTGAAAAATTTAGTAACGTGCAATTTATTTATTTTTTCATTTAACAGCATCCTTGCCGATCCCACCATTGCCAAATGGCCCACACTAGCAATTCAGTCTGCAGGCCTGGGCGATTTCGAAACTGCGTACACCTTCTGCTATAAATACCTCGAAGCTCTAAAATCTGCCAGGCTGAAAGGAATCCAGCCAGAAATTATCGAAATTGATATCGATTCACCACCAACCACACCAACTGAAGAACAAAATAAACCAGAAGTGATCGAATTGATAACTGAGCCATCATCATCACCAGAAAATGTAGTCCTTTCCCCAAAATCTGAATCTGAAAATGTGGACGCTTCCCCAAAATCTGAAAATATGGACGTTTCTCCAAAGTCAGGAAATTTGGACGTTTCCCCAAAATCAGAAAATTTGGACAATTCACCAAAATCAGAAAATTCGGACGTTTCCCCAAAAATTGAAAATTTGGACAATTCACCAAAATCAGAAAATTCGGACGTTTCCCCAAAAAATGAAAATTTGGACAATTCCCCAAAATCAGTGGACGTTTCCCCAAAATCTGAAAATGTTAAAAACGAATTAAAAAGTTTCGACTACGCCTTAAAACGAGCCCAATTAAAATTAAATGCACATATTCCCGAACAATACCGAATATTTTTGGAATGTGAATATGCCAAATTACAGCTGCTCGAAAGGAAAGCTAAAACACATCCGGAATTTGTGGACGCATATTTTATTACCACCGAACTTACACAGAGGCTGTCCGAAATTAAGGAGGAATTTAAACAAGTTTGGAAGTCATTTGAAGAAAAGCAGCGTCAGCAAGATAGCTATTCGAGATCTGGCAAGGTGGCAAGATACGATGTGGATGATTTAGTGCCAGAGGAATTAAAGTGTCCCATTTGTTTTGATTTTTATGAGGATAAAGTTTACCAGTGTAGGAACGGGCATAGCATTTGTGGGGAATGTTGTACAAAGGGAATGATAAGGTGTCCAGAGTGTAGAACGTTGTATGGAATGGTGACAGTGAGGAATAGGGCAGTGGAGAGTTTGGCTAGTGGGTGGAAGACGGAGTGTCCTTATAAGGGGAATGGGTGTAGGGAGAAGGTGAGATGTGGAGAGGTACAGAAACATGTGATGATGTGTCAGTTTCGGGATCCGGAGATTTATAGACTGGAGCAGAGGATGAAGTGGAAGAATGAGGAGATTGGGGACATGGAGGAAAAGTTGAAGAGGGCCAAAGAAAAATTGGCGGTAGGTTTAATTTTCATTTTAAATGCAACTCAAACGTGAAAAAAATATATTGATAATTCTTACAATATTTTGATACGTATTTTTTTTATAGGAACTGGATATGCTGGAGGATCCGGTTAAAAATGTGAAGAAAAACGAGTATCAAGACTTAACTGGAAAGTATCGTGTGAAATTGATGGACTTGTTTAAGAAGCGGGCTGTGTAGCACCGACAAAAATATGTACTGATAACGCATTTATAACTGTTATATTTTATAAAAATGCAGTTCCGGCAAATGAAAGTAGAAATAAAACGCTTATAAATTGATGGATGAAATTTTTTTACTCACTTTTATTTTGGGCTGAAATTATTATTTTTATAAATGTCCGAGATGCAGTCTTGTGATTCATGAAATATAAAACTAAATTCTATTAGAACATGTAACTCGTGTCTTGTTACCGTAAAATACATATTTTAAAAGTATTTTCATACATGTTTTTAAATACTTTACATATTCATATGAAATATGCATTGGATACATTTTGTTTTTGATGCATTAAAAATGAGAGAAAATGGTTCATTTTAATGTTAATTCTTTTCAGCTATATAAATATTACGTGTTCTTCAGCGCAAAAATCTAGTTTATTGTAAAATTAAAAAGCTACATAAATCATCTTAATTCAATAAAAGCACTATATGTATTTTTGAAATATATTTTAAATTAAATAATTATTAGTATGATTGATCAATACCTTCACTAGTCTGAACTTTTTAAATTGGGTAATATAGCTTGTAGAACAATGATAATTGCGTATGTCCAGCTAAAACCAGTTAACGGAATAGGTTAGTCTTAAATAGATTTGTCAATTTTACATACACAATTAAAAACATTGCCAATTTTTATCATATTGGTTCAAATAATTTTTTTTACGTTGACATTCTGAGATTATATTTATTCATATTTGTGCAAAAATAAGTATACATTTTGGGTTACATGATTACTATTAAAATCAACTGGTGGTTATGTTATTACCATGGAAATAAATATTTTCAGCGAATACAATTTTTTTGAATGATTTATGCATCAAAGTAGTTATACATACTCATATCATTTTATTTTTACTATTGCTGAGTGAACAAGATTTTAAAAGATGCAGGATGATCCAGCACATCCTTCTGGTTATCTATTTTTTACTTGAGCATATTCCTACATGCATTACTTCTTTCTTGTTGCTTCAATCAGTTTATTGCCACTTATGGTACATGTCACTGCAGATGGTTACGTTATAAGAAAGTTCTCCTTTCTTCTCAGAATTTACACCCAAAATTGTACACAGATGTCGAGTTTCAATACAATCATAAGTCAAATTTTCATAAGAAACCAGATTAAAAAAATGTATACCCTTCCATTTATAATGATCATATTTTAACTGCACGTTGCATACACCGCTCCTATACATTCCGATCAAAATATTATATGAATATCCAGTCAGAATGCAGCATACTGATACATCACACATTTACAAAAGACAGATTTTATATTTTTATTCTTACAAATGTTCCTTTTCATGCATTGGAATAGTACGTTGTGCAGACATACATATATTATACCACTTTTACGTGTCACAATATTCATTGCCCTGCTTTCCATTTACCAACTTTTTCCCTGAAAAGTAGCTTGTTCAACAGCTGAGCAGAAATAGAAAATATGGAGTAAATTCTGTTTTCTTTTTAACTTGACATTGAGTATCAATATTAATTTACCCTAAAATACCGGCACACTAAAATTTATTTAAAGAACTTTAAAAAATATAATCACAAACATAAAAACTTATAAACTTACAGAATTGGAGCCATTTTATTGCCAATTCCTTCAAAAAATAGTTCACTGCAAATTGTATATTTTCATTGACAAAATGAGCCGAAAAAGGTCAAAAACCTGCCCTGTCTCCGTAAAGCAGGAAATCGAACCCCAAGACCACTTGGAAGACAAAAGGACAGATTCACTTTTTCTCGACGTGTTTAAATGTCTTGCCAAATGGAATTATTTCAATTTGGATAATAATCAGCTCAACTTTCCATGGTACAAATTATAATCAACCATGAAATAATACCCCTACTTTTAACTAGCAGTATAAAATGTGCATGTATTTATTTACTGTTTTTACTTGCAGGGTGCTACGTTTGGTTTGTTCAGAATGGAACAAAGCTATCGAGCAATATTTTCAGATGAATGAAACAACAGGATATTTAAAGAATGAATATCAAGTTAAAATTGATAGTGGAGATTTTACTCAAGTTCAAAAACTCAATCACATGTTTTCTAAGTTTGGCCAGGCATATAGTTGGTTTTGGCTGGATATACGAAACACTCAAGAGAGTTACGCAAGTTTATATTTAGCAGTTGCCCAACTACTACAATATCTTCCCAATTTAAAACACTTAGAAATCCGTTACGAGTCTCAAATCCATACTGCTTTCAATATCAATCCACAGCATTATACCGATCTTGACCAGAAAATTAAAGAAAATCCCTGTCACAAATGGAACAAATTGGAAACCCTTATTGTGAATGGGAACATACCAAACGAGATAGTGAATGAGCTTCTTTCCAAAGGAAATCATATTTCAAAATTTCAACAAATAGATCAAATGAATCAAGATCAAAGTTTGGATTTATCCATAGATTTACCCAACTTAAAAGATTTAAATATATTGATACCCGGTGAACTAGGTTTTCTCCAATTAAAACAATTTGGGGGAAACTGGAAACTTCAAAAATGTCGATGTGATTTTTCAAAGTTCTCCAAAAGGGATTATTTTAACTGGTCAGAAATTTTCGAAATGATAGGAGACAATTGGTCGAGTACTTTGGAAGATTTAGACATTAGATTTCCGAAGGTTACAGCTTTATTGTGGAGCCCAGGACCGGAAATCCGGGAGGAAGCAATTTTGAAATTGACTACTGACAGTAGATTAAATCTG
>JAQFZG010005592.1:0-10154 GCA_034695465.1 Entomobrya nicoleti
CTAAACCCATGTTAATTAGCTACATGCTAAACCCATGTTAGATAAATTTAAATGCTTAATCCTATGCTTAACCTATGATATAAAAAATTTAAATGCTAAACCCATGTTAAGTAAATTCAAATGCTAAACCCTGTGCTATACTCTATGGTAAACCCATGTTAAATAAATTTAAATGCTAAACCCTATGCTTAACCTATGTAAAATAAATTTAAATGCTAAACCCATGTTAGATAAATTTAAATGCTTAATCCTATGCTTAACCTATGATATAAAAAATTTAAATGCTAAACCCATGTTAAGTAAATTCAAATGCTAAACCCTGTGCTATACTCTATGGTAAACCCATGTTAAATAAATTTAAATGCTAAACCCTATGCTTAACCTATGTAAAATAAATTCAAATGTTAAACCCTATGCTAAACCCATGTTAAATAAATTTAAATGTTAAACCCTGTGCTAAACTCTATGGTAAATCCATGGTAAATAAATTTAAATGCTAAACCCAAGTTAATTAAAAAGATGCTACATTGGGATGTAGCATGGGGTTTAGTATTTAAATTTATTATGCTTACTAAGCCATAAACGAAACCTCACTCTAAATCCATACTTAATTCCATAATAGACCTCATTCAATCCTCGTGTTTTTGTGGGTTTTTGTTGTCAGTTGTCTTTGTTACTATTTATTGGTTCAATTAACGGGCCACTTTTAATTAACCGCACAGCGGCTCTCGTTTCAATTATATTTGTTCGGTTTAGAACACCTTTATGTCACCCGTTCTCATTAGCAGTCAGGAGAATAGCTCTTTCTGCTATGAAAACAGTGAAGTAAACAAATGGATTTCAACAGTTATCATTGGCTCTTAGTCAACACGCTTATCAGAAACTGTGCTTTTGTTGGAAATACTTAAACAAAGGGTAAAATTGTATGCAGTTTGTTTGCATTGCGATCGTTGTGACCCATTTGAAGTAACAATAATTTCAAATTACGTCCCAGTAAGCCTGGCGTCATTGGGATCTATTGTTATCCAAAAAGTTACAAGTAAAAGCAATACATATGTCGTCACTGTGGTGGCTCAAAGTCATATCAAACAATATGACGTAATGATCGAAAATGGACGAATGTCAAAAGCAACTATATTAAAACATATAGGTTCTAAAAAATTGGAAAATAATAAATATTATCTAGCAGACATTCATTTGATTTCGCATTTACTTTCGGAAAATGTATCAAAAATAATTACTGATTCCTTCCCACCAGAAATGCACCAATGGAAATCCTTAAAAATCAGTTCGTGCACAATTTCTCAGTTGATAAAATGCCATCAATAGCTCCGTCCTCTTATTTACAGAATAAGGAGTTCGAACTTGGCTACCCTCCAAACCTTTTTATTTCGCCAAAAAAACCTGTTATTTGTGAGTTGCCACAAAAAACCACTTCATTGGATACATCAGTTAAAAGATATGGTTACTGTTTTTGATATTCCAACATGGAGTGTTCTTGTAAGTACCTTTATGATGCTGTCACATTTACGCAATTACTGTACTCAACAAAAAAGGTTCAAAAATATAGCTCTTCAACTGTATGCCACATTTGTCGAGCAGTCATCCAAGTTATTTGGTGACTTGGCTTTGAGGGGTGACGCAGCATTTTACAGTATTTTCTATTCATTCCGATTGCATTTTTGTACGTAGGAAATCTGTACAAAGGTGACAATATTACGAGGTTAACCGCAGAACCTCCAATGGTTCCCTTTGATAGTTTTGATAGGTTAGTCGAAAATCGGTTCAAGATTTATACACGCTAATTTCATCTTAGTAGTAATGACATGGAATTCCTTATAAAGGATACTAATCTAAGTGTAAAGCAACATTTATCCAACAAAACAGACACGAGGCATTCCCAATAATTTCAGAGGTTCTACATGAACTATTGGCAACTCGACGTTTAATTGATTGGAAAAAGTTGAGTGATTTGAAGAAAGCTTTTTCGAATCGAACATGGGTTTATCTCAGTAACTCCGAAATGTTCCCGCCCCGGATTCAGAGTAATGGTAAGTGGTTGAGGTTTAACACTGTCCCGAAAATTTATAAAATGCACATGGGCTCATGTAACAGGTCAGCTGTAATTTTATTGGACCCACAATCTATTCCATTGTACACAATTTTAAGAGCGAAAACAAAGCAGGTATATCTCGGTAAAGACATTATTAATGAAGTGTTCTTGTCTTATAACAGTTGGTGATATTTTCCATCTCGAATTTTACTGCGGCCAAGATATCATTTTCAAGCGGGAATACACAACTGGTGGCAACAATACTTGAAGTGGTGCATTAAGATGAAGTCGGATTTTAATAGTGTAGCATAATTGTAAATTTCCGAGGGTAACAGTATTTGGTCAAGGAATGATTCAAGCAATACGGCTGTTTATTCGCTTTGTGTTATACCTCTGGCTGGGTTATCGTTGTCAATCATGACATTCTTGTTGCTTGACAATCATTTTAGCGTCAACAAACTCTCGTTCAAAAGATTATCATTTTTGTCAATTTTTAGAAGCAAAGATAAATACAATCACAAAGCAGCTATTGTAACAAGCTGCAAATAAAGTTCAAAAAATTTCACGTATATAATATCAAGTTCAAAAAATTGCACGTATATAATATCAAGTTCAAAACATGCATGTTAAACTTTAGAAATATAAATACCAGATTAAATAAATTGATACACAGCTTTCTTAGACATTTTAAACAAATATTTAAGTAATTATTGTATATGTGTATAAAGAAGTCAAGTTATTAAAACATTTCAACAAAGTTTGTAAATATTGAGGCACAGTATACGTTAAACTTTAGTTGAACATTTTTGTTTTATGGAAATTTAATAAAATTGTAAGTACATTTATTTCTTACCACTACGGGATAATTTTTTCAATATATACACTGGTTATTACACACCTAACGATATTAAGGAAAATTAAATTAATGTTCAAGTTGTTACTAAAATCCTCCGCTTTAAATATTTAAAATACATAATGTTATGTAATTAATTACAAATATTTAGCCATATTTTTGTACAAACTTAATTCATATTTAATGCAAAGCCCTGAAGTATCCTACATCCACCTAGATTTATAAAGTCTTATATTTTGACGGCCACATTTCTCAATAAATTGATTTCTTCTAAAAAAAACTTCTACTAAACCTCCTTCTTTACTAAAATTTCGACAATTTTTTTAGGTCGACTAACAAATTTGTACAAATAAACTTGTTCTGGTATGGTTATGCACTAAGACCTATTCGACTCTATTATACCGACGCGTTTCAGGCAGGTTATAAGGATCCATTTCAATGGTCATGTAGGTGAACAGATTGGAAGTGTAAGCTTGACGTAACATGAGCGCTCCATAAATCCATCATATCAAAACAATTGCATTGTTTTTATTAAGTTGGGTTTTAGTAATATCATCTTGCTCTGGTACCACAATAAAAGTCCAATAAAATGTATTATGTCCAAATCTAGAGATTCGTAAAATCAAACCAACAAAAGCACAGATGAGTAGTACAACCACCCAGCCTAATAATTTGAATGGTGAAAGAAGAGCAAACAAGTTTCGATATGTTGATGGATTGTGAAAGGGGGAATATTTTATTCCATAAAGTTCATTTCCATGAGGCACCATGTAATGAAATGGCAGTACTCCTGATAAGTCCACTCTTTCAATACCGTACATTGTGTCATGACAAACACCAACAGTACAATAAAAATCTCCAATCAAAAGGAAAACATATTTAAACTTTGGCAGATCTAATTCAAGAGTGGACCGAATGAGTACGATTTGCAAAAAAAATGTTTTTATTAGAAGATGATTCATTTTTCTTCTCGATTCGATTCAGGATCAAAAATATATTATGTAATATCTTGTAGTTAGTAAAATCTACAGGAATTTCGGGCTCAAAAAACTTCAAATAAATAGTTTTTAACTATTTGTTAATTCAGTTTTGTTTTAAAAGAACATTTAATTTTTTAAACAAAAATTCTGAGACAAAATTAATTTTAGATTGGCTGGATTTTCCCCGTTGTTGAGAAAATTTTGGAGTTTGAAAAGTTTGAATGTGATCAAATGAATCAAATAAGTAATGATATTGACCGACTGAAGATTTTACATTATTAATAACTATATATTGTAAATTTTGTAAACACTTACCCTTGACTAAGCAAATATTGTAGTTGAAGAATTTTTGACAATTTGTTATAAATCTTTTTATTTATCGAAATAGAGGTAAATTGTATGCCAATAGAAAATCTTACACAGGACAAGTATAATGATTCACATGTCATATTTTTCTATTGCCATTTATTATCCATGCATATACTAACGTGGTTTTCCTGGCCAGGCTAGTGGTATGAAAAGCTTTTGTCAAAAGAGACTGTGAAACAACCTAACGACCTCATAAATATTTTAATAATTTATTTATTACATATTTACAAAACAAATTGCTTACAATCCTTTAATCCGTTTTTTTAACAACAAATGTCTAAAATACTGAGTTTGCTTAATACAAATAGGAAAATAATTAATTCTATAACACACTCACACTGCTATCAAGCCAAATAGCTGTGCACCTTGTCAAAGAATGCTGCTAACTGAGCGAGAGACAAAATGCGTGAGAAAGTTGCAGGTTCGTCGAAGGTTCCCTGAATGCAGCCTGGTGACTTCCTTTGCTCTCCCTCGTGACGTCTCCGCAAAACTTTGATGAACGTGCAGCTTTCTTACGGCATCTGCTCTGTATACACTTTGCTTTGCAGTGAGCTATGGCTTTGTAATATATTCTCAAATAGCCGAAGAAATCATGTTGAATATGGACTTTTCACTGTGCATTTCAGATTGTCTCTTCTTGTTCAGTTTAAATTTAATATTTTGCTACGAATATTATTTCAGTGTTTAATTTAATTTGCTACTGTAAATTAGTCTAGTTATGGTAATCTTAATTGAAACTAGCTTGCTAACATTTTTACCATACTTAAATGTGTCGAGCATGGCTAAAATTTAATACCCCTTTAAACCCATTTGGAGTTAGAAGTAAACACTATGTGAAAATAAATAAATTTAAATTAAAACTAAAACACTGAACATCTACATTACTTATAATTTTTTTCAAGACCTAATCATCAAAACCACTAGAGGGTGAATTAAGTAATCCGCTACTTTAATATTTGCTAACAACTCTACTATAATCATTGCGGAATATAATAACAAGTCTAGAAGTAGAACAAATTAATTTTGAATCAAATTTAAATATTTGGTTAAATAGCTGAAGTGCTTAAAAGCTTAACTATGATATAAGCTATAATACAGCACCACCTGTAGTAAAAAGCAATATTTTAAAGCTATCTAGAGACATCCGTTAGCATTTTACTAGTAATTTACATAAAAATAGTTGTCCTGGATCAGAAAATAAGTCAAAAGAAAATCATTTACCTCGGAAAATTTACGTTTTAGTTAGTTCTAAATTTGCTCAAAGTAGATACACAATTTTGACTAAAAACTTTTTCAAATATTTCGCTGGATCAACTTCATATTTTGCTACGATTAGTCTCATTGAACGCTTTGATTATTACAATATATTAATTGACCAAGGACCAGTAATGTTTTGTCTTGTGTATAAACATTACGTTCCATTATTCAGTTTAATTGCTCTACACGGATTTATCTCGTCAAACTTTGTTCCTCTTCCAAAGGATTTAGAGTACGGTCCAGACACGATAATTCGTTTTTTAGAAATATTTTCTGCTTGTACAGTACACACCCTAAAATTCGATAAATCAACAAACACCCTGTTCCCAAGCTTTGCATATAGTGATTTAGTTACAATCCATTCTACTATTTCTCCCTTTAACCTATCAATAACGCTTAATGAAAGTTGGCTTTGTGCAAATTTTGATGCTGTGAATAATTCTTGCGATCGAAACGAAATATTTACACATAAATATCAAACAATATGCCTGACAGAAGTTCGACTTTCAGTATGGGAAAAAGAAGTGAAAAAAGAGTCGGAAATATTGCAATTGTTTTCGGTGCAAGAGAATGTGGCAAGTCGACAGAAGAGAATTCAACTATATCAACCCGATTACATAATAATTCCAACACGAAGCTCGTCTCAGCAGAAGCAGTCTTTATTCGTTAACGTTCCATTTGAAAGTCAAGCAGTAATTTTATTAGTCGATGTTGACAGAAACATGTTATATTTTTCCTGTTTCATATGTATGGACAGATCAGATACATTCAACAAACTTTCCAATGGCCTCAGAATAACTAAGTCAAAGCTTTTCAAATTTGAGGAATCACTTAATTCTATACACGACCTAACACATAAAATTCCTTGTCAACCAAATCCCCTCCAATACTGCAAATCGCTTTACTAGACACGAAATAAATCCAGACATCTCCATTGGAAACGTTTGTCCAGTGGGACATAAAAGCAAAAGAAAAAAACTATTACGGGATGGTGCATGGCTTTCATGTGCGCAAATCCTGCTTAAAATAAAACTTAACTGCACTACTACTAATTGTCTCACCGGATTCTATGATATACGTCCTGCAGGCATGTCAGAAATCCAAGCACACGAGTACATGTTGTCCCATGGAAGCGAGTTTTATGGAGTGCAATATTCACTACTTTACAGTCCACCCAAAACGCGAAGCTGGTTGGCTTTACTTTCCCCCTTTTCTCTGAAAGGCTGGATAGTTGTGCTAGTAACGTGTTACTTTGTTGGTTTAGTGCTCTGGATGTCTCAGATCAAAGTGAACTCTTTCTTTTGGCTAACTATGGTAATACTAGAGCAAAGTGACGCAATACGATCTCAACTTAACAAAATCAATACTCCCGTGGTAATATCATGGATTTATGGAGCTCTCGTGTTTCGCCAGGCCTACACCTCTAATTTGTTTACTTACATGACTTTAGAGCCTAGTCCATCGGACTTACCCCGAACATTTGAGGAAACGATCGGTAGTGATTCAATTAAATCTTTTGGAACAGATAATGCATGGTACTTACTAAAAACCTTTAAATATGCTGTTCAGCACACTAACTCAGTAAATCAAAGTACAATTTTTAAGCTAATAAGCTAATATCAAAGGCTTGGATTATTGAAAATTTATCTACTGCATTAAGTAACATAAAACTTCATACCAATGGTAACTACGAAATTTGCAACTTAAAATTTACCGGTTATAATTATTATGTTGACGTTGAATCATGTAGAGAATCAAATAGATTTGTTCTTTTACAAACAAATGGTCCGGCTGACTTGTACACTACAGCTGTGTCGTTGACTAGTAAAATTTTACTGAAATTAAATAATAGTCGCTTGCAAATATTTGAGACTGGGAAAACCCATTTTCAAATAACTCGTCTAAAAGTTTCTCAAACAAAATAATTTTCACAAGCAAAAATTTTAGGATGTTTTGGCATCTCTTAGTTTAGTTGGCTTGGAAATAAAGTTTGTTATTCCATCTGGAATTAACTTAATACAAATGAAATACATTCAATGGAGATTTATGAAAAGATTTCTAAACCGAAGGTTTAAATATGCAGATAAAAAAATAAATGGGACAAACGTTGGAAATTTGGTTTCGTTATGGACACATCATCGTTGCCACGAGTTTTACAAGCCAAAAATATGCGACATGAATTCGGACGAGCACTTGGATAAACCTGTGTCATTGGAAGATTTGTTTATTGTGTGGATGCTACTGATGGTTCTTTCCGTGAAGTGTATTTTGTGTTATTCTTTAGAAATATTGATGACAATCAAAGAAAATTGGAGACAAATCCCAGACTAGCACAAGTAAAAATACCCAATCCTTTGTATCGTTTTCGTATTTTGCAACTAGCCGATATTGTTTGATTTCGATGGGCCAGTTACAGGAGTGGTCAGACCAGTGTTGTGTGGCTCTCTCCAAAATGATAACTTCAGTTAGTGGTAGTAGCATGACTACTTGTTTTTGCATCCCATGCATACTTACTTACAATACTAATAATTCAATATTTCCAACAATTGTAATTGTACTTAAACTTTTTATCATACGTGTTTTCAATCATGTTTCTAAGATTTAAGTACAGATTCCACTTTCAGATTTTTAGGCACTCACAAACAAGTGTATTTATTTAATATATGGAATAAATTAAAATGCATTCAAGCATTAAAACCACGGGGCGCAGGTTGTTGGTCACAAGCTATTTTTAAAGATTTTGTCGTTTATGCTTTTACAATAAGGCTTTAGTTTAGTAAGAGGAAAATTAATTCGAAAATAATGTTTGCGTAATTTCTTTGACAATCTATTTCTTGAATATACTTACAAGGAAGTTTGCTCAAAAGATTAATTTCGTGGCAACAATTTTAATCTATCACACTTGAAACTTTGGTATTTATTGTGCTAGCTTTACATTTGAGCTTATATTAACGTCCACAAAAATTATTTGGGTGTGTTATGGCGTTATTTCGTGTCAGTTAAAATGATAATATGCAATAAAACACTTTTAGATGGAAAAATCAAGCTGGTAATACGAGTGTAGTTAGTGGTGAAACGTCAGCCGTTGTTCATACGTAAGAATGCACTTCTCTGCATTCCCGTTTCACACAACTTGTTTACTTACTTGTTTAATTAATTCTCTTGGATTTTTCGACTGTTCACCGATATTTCCAATTGAT
The DNA here is from genome assembly GCA_034695465.1 of Entomobrya nicoleti. NCBI lineage: Eukaryota > Metazoa > Arthropoda > Collembola > Entomobryomorpha > Entomobryidae > Entomobrya > Entomobrya nicoleti. The sequence goes on from JAQFZG010005592.1 coordinate 8,713, forward strand.
TATCCGCAAGAACCTGAAAACTACGCGGTGCTTTTGAAAGTTTTTTCAACGTGCGTGATACACGCTATAAGAAAATATAATCCAGTTAGTAAATCATTTCCTAACTTTGAATTTAAAAATCTTGTAGCTTTTCACACAATTTTGCCTCCTTTTAACGTTTCATATTTAAATCATGAGTTCTGGCTTAGTTTTAATTTCGATTTTGGAAATATATCTTATGCTAAAGCAATTCTGTTTCTGCATAAATATCGGGCTTCTTTTATTGTCGAAATTCGTTTGACAGGATGGATTGAAGATACAGATGAAAACTTAACCATTCAACTTCATTTAGTACAAAAACCAAAAGAACATAAGAAGCTCAAAATTCAACTGTTTCAACCAGACTACATAGTACTTCAACTTAAAAAAGAATACTTACAAAGTCGTAAACATAACATTCCAGTATTATTACATACACGAACAATTATAATATTAGTAAATCTCGAAAAAAACACAATTTATTTTGCTTGTTTAATTTGTGGTTATACTAGCACGAGTTTTATTAAATTTCTTAACGGAAATATATTGATAAGTCAATCCATGTTGCTTGATTTCAATGGAGACATTATCAAAACAAGTAATCGTTTCAATCTTGACGTTGAAATGCTTCAAAACAAAATTCGGTGCGCACTAAAAGGACAACAAGGAAACATTGTACTATTTCTCACTAACGGATGGTTACTATGCGCCAAAGATTTAATTAAAACGAAACTAAACTGCACCACAAATACTTGTTACGGAGCATTTTCCAATATCAAAAAACGGGATGAATCAACAATCCTCCCATTTCACTATACTGTACCTCATGGTAGTGAATTTTACGGTCTAACATATACCCTCTTCTACAATCCAACAGAGAATCGAAACATGTTCGCTTTACTTTCCCCATTTTCAGTAGTACATTGGGCACTTATACTGGTCACTTTTTACTTTGCTGGGCTTGTGTTGTGGATGTCGACAAAAGGGTTGAATCCATTTTTTTGGTTGTTTATGGTTATACTAGAGCAAGGCGATTCCATTAAAACGCAACTTAATAAACATAACGTTATGGTTATATTATCCTGGATTTATTTAGCCCTATTGTTACGCCAAGCGTACACTTCCAATTTGTTTACTTATATGACACTGGAGCCTAGTCCTCTGGATGTGCCCCGGAATTTTGAAGAGACCTTGAATAGTAATTTATTTAAATTGTTTGCACCCCATCTAATTTTCGAGTTTCTTCGAACATTTAAAACTGCTGCTTATAATAATAACACTCAAACCCAATCTAAGAGCTTTTATTCAGCTGACGAAGCTCTAATGAAAATGTGGAAATTTGACTCGTATTTCGGTGCACTGCAGAACATAAAGTTGAATATTGATGGTCACCACGAGATATGCAACTTAAAGCTGAAAGACGA
>JAQFZG010005593.1:0-10153 GCA_034695465.1 Entomobrya nicoleti
TGTTGGTAATGATCAGATTGGATTTTTAGGTTGGTGAACTCAGGATGCCAAATGATATTCGATATCAAACGACAGATATTGCGTTAAAAATGCATACGATAGAATTACTCTCAATTTTTATTCTTGTAATTGGAAAATAACACAGGATAAAGTTCTCATGAAGGAATTTTTTTACATATGTTGGGGTGAAGCGATACATGCAGCATTGCAGATGCAAAAATATGTATAGGTATTTGAAAACATGCAATTTGGTATCACTTTCTCCGCTGCCCGCCCGCACTACATCTATTTCTCTCGTTCTTTTTTTTCATTCTACCTGATCGTTAAAGAAGTTACTGCTGTTCTCTCTGTTAATGGGAAAAGTCGACACTCCAATTAACGTCACGACGACGACTGCTGTACACAAGTAAACTTGTGTGTGTAGTTGTGTTTTTGTCCGTCGTATACTATTACTTTTTACAATATCGAATGGCATGGCATGGCAAAGCCATCACGAAATAGCATTATGAGCAACGAACACGCCAATACATTTCCATAGAATTGGTGCAATTACCCTGTCATGAAAGGTGAATGAAAGTATAGTAGAGACGAAGATGAATAAAGTGGAACATTTTAAATGTCAGCTTTTTCTGATCATCCTAAAAACCCATGAAAACAGATCAACATGAAGAAGAAGAAAAAAAACGAGGGAAATGGAATTTCACTGACTTTTCCCATCTTCTGTCTTTTTTTCTCTGTCCCTGTCCCTACCCTGCCAGTTTCTTAAAGTTCCTGTGTACGTATTTTACATTAGTATTTTTTTCAATTTATCAAAAAATAAAACGATGTTTCGATTTTCACTTGAAATTGTACAAAAAAAATGTCTCGGTTTTTTTACTATTCCAATTGCTAGGAACACATATTGCTGGGTATGCTCTTCCACACACGCATAAGTATGTGTACAAAAAGTATCTATATTATTTATGTCAGTCACACAGACAAAAATGATATTTACACAGGGAATTTTCCAGAAGCGCTCTAACTTTTCATGGAATAGTTATCATTTAAAATTGAAAGAAAAAAGGTTGAAAAAAAAAGATTGTGGAGAAAGCAGAAGCACCTGAGTCCATTTTTTGAAGCTCTAGTAGTACACACATATCATCTCTGCAGTAATATGTATCTTTGCAATTCCTTTATTGTATTTCATGCATGTATTTCCTTTTATCTTGGAACTTAATGTACATATTTATATGCGTTCACATGATAATAGGTGTGTACATATTTCTCCATTTTCAGCTTGTATGATTTCCACTTTAAGTATCATAATAACTAAGCTTATAATATTATTATATTATAAAATAAAATATTGTAATGTTGTACCTTTGTAGGGCCGATTGGAGTGGGATCGCGTAGATGCTGTGGATAGCGAAGCAATGCATAAATCTTTCCAGAGTCTTACACTGGAAACTAATCATCAGTTTGCTGTCTCTGCAAATACGCAACAATACGGAAGTGGAATGGTGTGGGCTACTTGCAGCTTATTTAAAAACAGAGGTTAGTAATATATGCTTATTTCACAATATATTCATTGTATTATTTTTCGTATTTACATTGCGCAACGGCAACATATGTGTGTTTAATGAGTGTATATTTTCTTTTTTCCTTATTTGCGTCCTTTTCAACGAAAAAATATAGTTCCAGGGAAGCTGAGAAGTGTTCGATTTGAAGATTCAACAGATAACGAGATTTTGATCAAGTGGGATCTTGAGTGTACCTATCAACAGGATGATATTGAAGGCTTTAAAATCACATACTGTCAAGTAGAAAAGTACCAAGCGGATAAATGCAAAGGTACCTACGAATGCGGCTAAACATCATCTAGCAAACATAGATATTATGCACTATTTCATTCTTAAATTTGTATTTTTCACTCACTCTTTTGTGGCCAAATGGAATGAGAGGGAGAAAGCAGAGAAAGATCCATTTTCTCTCTTTCTCTCTCTCTCTTGTGTATTACGTGTGTGCACACGCAAGCACATTCATCCTATTTACAAAAAAAATGAATGTGAAAGTCATCGCTCTCTTTCTCTCGTCTAACTCTATTCTTCTTGGCTTCTTTCAATTCTTTTTCATTACTTATTTGTTACAGATGATGAAAGCTCTGTTGCAGTTGAGGGAGCAAGCATGGCAACATACAGACTTGTGAAATTGAAACCATACTCCATTTACATGATATATGTCTCAATACTTGCCGCCGCGGGATCCAGTCCAAGGAGTGATCCCGTATATGCCAGAACAACTGAAGCAGGTTGGCTTTTTGTTGCAAATACAATGCAATGCTTTTATTTAAAAAACATCAACATATTTTACCTTTTTTAATAATAGGGCATGCACCTGTTTGTACTATTACTTGTGTTTATGCAAAAAAGGGGTTATGATTGAATATTATAATGAATGTACGATGGGGCAAATGTATTTTACGGTTTCGCTTTTGGTAATGTACTGAATTTCATTTACTGTTTGTCTACGTTGTTTCATGTAGCCCCAAGTCCTCCAACTATTGTCAATATTAGCCAGTTGACCAACGTCAGTGCGGTACTGAGTATCCGATCCCCATTTGATTGGAACGGGGTGTTAAGGGAATATAAGATCTATTACATAACTCAAGGAGAGCATCATGAACATGAGATTCGGGAGCAGCTTAAACTTTCCAATCAGATTCAGCATGACTTCTTGAAAGATGTAAGTTTTTTTTTTGTAAAAATCTATTCGTTTCCAAGGAACGAGCTCGCCAATGCAATGCACTTATTGCTAAATTCATGTTGAGCTACAAGTTTCTCGACTATTGTTAATTAAAGCTTGTCTTCTAAGAAATGCATAATGTAAAATTATGGTATTAAATTAAAGGTGACTTTGACGAACCTCAGGAGTAACTCAAATTACACAGTAAATGTAACCGCCTGCACGACAAACTGCTCAGAACCGGCTTCATATTCCTTTATAACGGATATTGGACGTAAGTAGTATTTCAAATAACGTTACTTCATATTATATAACGTTTATAAATAAACTTTTTTTTTCTCTAATGTAAATCGATTTATGATGCTAAATGTAATTATTGTGTTTGGTATGAGTAGACACGGATATAAAAACATTTCCAAGAATATCGTGGGATGAAGATCACATGGTGCTGGAGTGGGACGAGCCTAACATTTTGGGTGGTCCTATTTATAATTTCCAAATATCACTTCGTAAAAATGGAGAATTAGTTACGGATGATGAGGACTATCCTACCGAAGAATACCATGAAGGTAAACAAATAATTCTTGGAAACAACTTAATTTTTAAAGAAAATGAAATCATCGTTGACATTTTAATAATCTTGTAATTTTAATTCTTGCTAAATCTACTTTTTTTTAGGTACCAGTAAGTATTTCAAAAAATTGTCACAAAAATGTGAGCCAAGTACAAATTTCACAGCTCGAATTAGAGCAGTGACGAGATTACGAAGTGGAAATTATCTGTACGGAGAGTGGAGTCCTTCTGGAAATTATAGTTGTGGAGGTAAAAATAATTATAATGCATTTTGTAGCTTTTTATATTTTAACAAACTTATGTCTTTATCATCCAATTTCTTTTTTAATTATTCTCAGGTTCGTCAAGCAGGCTGCTGTGGGTGATCCTAGTAATTATTTTCATCATATTAATAGTAGTGTTTGCCTATTTGTCACATGTGTAAGTTAACATTTAAATGAATTTGTCAAATTCTTCCAAAAAATATATATTCGTTTTAGAAAAGTAATTAACCAATTTAATTTTCTATGCAGAGGGTATAACTACTTCCGACGAATGAAGGAAGGACTTTCTATTAAGTTACCACCGGGATTAAACTCAGAGGTACAATAAACTTTAGTAGAAAGGGTTTTTATCTAATTATTCCTATATTTCAGAGATTTTAATGTTTTTATTTTATTTTAGTTAAATGGATTTGTCCACAAGCCACCACCAAGAAGTAGAAGTAGTGACAATGGAAAGGAAACGTATGCTTATCCTTTGCAACCTACGTCAACGCAAGACGAATCCAAAGATTTTCTTTCATCTTCGGAACTTAACAATGGAGAGGTACGTTCTCATTCGTTACTACCCTTTTTTAAATTTATTCAATATACTATCTTTACTATACTACCAAATAACAATTAATTCACGTTGGCACATTTTACGCATAATCAATCACATACGTATATAGCAAATTGCATGATCAAACTTTGCTCGTTGTCATGAATACTATAAACTTACTAAACTGTAAAAAAGAAAATCAATCCGTGATTCACGTATTTCATTTATTCAAATTTCATTGTAAACAATACATTCGATGAATTGCATTTTTACTAACTATTGGCTATATTGGAAGCTCTGCTGATGATTATTCCAATTTACATTGTCCAGTTAGCAAATAGTCGAGGTGACTCTGGAGCGATCTTGTCCTCCTCCCATCCGGACCTTAACGGGTGCGCCTTCGAAAATAATTTTGTGTTGGACGACGAGGATGTCTGTCAGACCACTCTGTAGTCTCCGCACCGTAATATAAATGAAATCTCCAAGGACATGGAAATTACCGAAATAGTATTATAATTTTAAAAATAAACCGCAATATTAATTTCTAGTGAAGAGCTATAAAATTGAAAATGCAATGCATCAGTTGAAGATGCTATGGATATTCATAATTATATGCATATATACATACAGACGGGAGCTTTCAAAAACCCTTTGCGCAGTATTTTTTTTGAACGGTCACAAATAAAGTATTATTTCTGTTCTCAAAAACTCTGTTGTTGTTTATTTTATCTTGTTTATTTTACGAAACCAAAAAGCCATTTATTTAACTGTATGTAATACTCGATATTATTTAATCAAAGCTATAATAAAAATTATTTCTTGTTTCATTTTTTTTCTTTTCGTTTTTTTTTTAAATTTTGGAATTGTCTTTATGTGAAATAAATACGCACTAAATGAAAGTTGAGAAAATTATTATAAATGCGTGAATCACGGAGCATGAATGTATCGTATTCAAAATCAATTGCATAAAAAAGCAACACCTTCCTAAAAAAATTTCAACCCATTCATCTTTTATCTTTTCCATAACATGACCAAGGTTGCTATAGTGTAATGATTATTTTTACAGGCGGAAGAATCCCTAATTGAGAAGCCATACTGTCCATCCCCCTCAAATCCTCTTTTGGGCGAACTGGACTTTTCTGCCATCATGAACGGTAATAGTTTGGACGACGATGAGAATGATATAACACTAACAGATTTTAGCAACATTCAACCAGATCGATGCTCATCTCCGTCTACCTACAAAAAACTAGGTATCCAAAGCAACGGATCGGCGGTTTTAATCGAGCCCGTAGCCGGTCCAAGTTCTCAGTCCACCCCTTCCATCCACTCAGGATCGGCTGGGGATTTATCGTCATCTTCGCCCAGTCACACTATTAGCCAAATTATTAATAGTCATCCACCTCTCCCAGTCACAAATCATCGAGTAGACACTGCTTCCACTTCAAATGGGATCAACAGGATAGTGCCTGATGTACTTGGCTCATCCCCTTCATCCCCCACAAGTTTAACGTCGTCGATACCCGTATCACCATCCTCATCACAGCATACATCTGCTCCCACTCCACCACTTCAAGTCGCTCCTCCTCCAGCAGCCCCATCGTCGTCCTACGTTAAATGGACGACACTTGTTCCCGACATGAAAACCGGGGACGCTGGTGGTGTTCTGGAAAATGGTAGTAGGCAATCGCCATATTGTCAAGTAGGAATATTATTAGATTCGTAATATCCCGACTGTATAGTTTTTTTAGCCTTAAAGCCAACTTTCCTTTTACATGTATATATGAATTGATTGTACATAACATGTATCTATAGTCGAGTTTTTACGAAATCAAAATTCTTCTTAATGAACGACTGATCAAGGAATTTTCAAGTATTTTAATCTAAAATTAAGTAGCAAGTAGAAACCTTAGAAGTAGTAGTAACCGTAATTAATTGTATTAGTCAATTATGAACGATAGGCGTTAACATCTCGTTAATGTCACATCACAGTTTATTTAGAAAGAGTGCAACATGCACCATCCTCCAGCAGCATTTATTATAACAGCAGGTAGCATTTAGCACATAAAAAAGTAGGTTAGTAAATGGTTAGATCAACAGACTGAAAACTTGTACATAAAAATATATAGTTTGTAATGTACAGATCCGTCTCATTCAAGCTTCTTAACTGTAATTTTTTAAGAGAATGAATGATCTTGTAAATACAAAATATTGAAATTAAATTAAAATACCGTCAGGGACATCACATGCTTTCTAGCAAAAAGCTGAGAAACCCTAATTATAACTATGAAGATAAAAATATATAAATATTCGTTTATTAAGTACTTATCACATTACTATTAATTCAGTTTATTGTATTTTGTTAGAAGATTTTGTTGAAATACATTGGTTATCTGACAAACGGCTCTATATTGATTGGGTAATATATGTTACATGTAAAAAAATATATCAAAATTTTTGAAATTAACTTTGTATACAATTTATTTACTGTACAGATTTTACTATATTTTTCAACTAGTCAATTGCCAAAATGTACAGAAAGTTGACTTTGTTTGAACCTTGAATGTACTTGAGTTACTTTGATGAGTAAAGTGAAAATCAAGGTTTTGAGTATTGGTGGTATGGACAAAAGTCGTGTAATAAGTGCCTCGTATTTTTTTACTCTAAAATTAGAGACTATGACTATCAACTAGCGAAAGATATCTTTCTTTGACATACACTATTCTTGTTTTAAAATAAAAATTATCAATGCAGCACCAACATGCAAGTTAAACAGATGAAAGTGTTGAAAAAAGTCCCAATGTCTCATTTTGATTGTTATTGTTAAACTATTTCACATTTTAGCAGTAAACTTTTTAACCTGACCAAAATAAGTTGAAATGGCTAAAGCTGTTGGACTTATGTCGGGTTGGGACTTTGACAGCTGCCATTTTGGAGATTGATGTCTGGAAACTTTAAAAATAAGATTTTTTCGACTATTTATAAGCTTGATGACGTTCAACGAATATTAATATTAGTTTTTTAGTTTAGTTGAGTGTTATGTTTGTCAGTACAATCTGCGTGCCACAAAATGATATTTAATATTTATTAATGGCATGCCATTCGTACCTGTTGTAACAATCTATAAAAAAATAATACAGATTAATAAATGGAAGGATTTGAGCGGAAGTGGAATAAATCGTTCCATTTTGAAATAAATGTCACGTTTTTGCTTATGACAGACATTGTAGTTTGTATTGTAAAGAAAATGAAATATATCAGGCAAATATATACTAAATATCCTAGGTAATGTGTCTGGTTATTATTGTAATTCGACTCTAAATTTTAAGCTTTCACTTGTTACTGATTTTTCCACTAGTTTTCTTGCTCTTATGGATACGATAAGGTACCTTAATTTTACCAGCAAAACATCATCTCAATCTACCAATTACAAGTAAAGTAACTTTTTAAGGATATCTGGAAACTGTTTTTTTTTGGATATCTAAAACGCAAACAATTGTAAAAAAAACGTAACAAACTATTTTAAACCATTGCAAAATACTCAGTTTGAAACATAAATAGTCAGTTTTTAGAAAAAGAAAAAACGGAAGAGGAAAAAGCATTGTATTTTTATCTTTGGGAAACATTTTGATGATAAATTTGGAAAGAGACAAATTTAAATTTTCGTTGAAATAAATGGATAAGAACTTTTTAGCCAGAAAAAAATTATAAAAAAGGAAAATGTGCTTTCATCTTTCGAGTTTTCGAATAACATATGTATACTTATTTCAGGTTTTAAGCAAAACAAAGCTTTGAATTGTTGTCATCACATTATTTAACTCATTTGTGTGTCAGTTTTTACAAAATACTAACGTGTGTACAATCTATACCGATTTTAAATCGTTTTATAATACATATATTTAATTATATCATTATTGTTTTAATCTTTGGTCTTCAAATGTTATGGTTTCAAATGGTTTTTTGTTATGTACGTGGTTGTTCTAAGAACAATGTTTGAAATTTGTCAATTAGCTGTGTTCGATTGTAATTCTGAAACTACCGTCTTTTAAATATAAGTTGATAATATTACTACTACGGTTTTTTATACTTTAGTTTAAATATTTTGTTCACTTTCTTCCAAGCAGCTATTTAATATCTTCCGAAATTAGTTATCTTTCAAATTCACCGATATTTCAATTTTTCCGCGTGCCAGGCAACTACAACTGTGTGTTTTAGTTGTACATTTCATGAGTAAAAGAATAGCCTGAAAAGTTAGACATTAATTTTTCCAATAAACCAGCTAATTTGCCACTTGATTGAATAAATAAACATATAAATATGTGCGTATTTTACAACAAAGAAAAAAATGAAGTCAAATACATGCATCACAAGTTTGTTACTTTAAATATTTCTATGGAAACAAAAAAAAATGAAATAAATTCGTTTCATGTAACAAAACCGTTAACTTTTGTCCTACCAAATTATTTTCCATTTAAATAGCATACTTTTAACCCTTTCAGCAAACCCCTAAAAATGGCATCCATTAAATATTTCTATAAATTCATTCTGCAGTCATACATGCATCCAGATCCAACTATCACGCCCATTTACATTTCATCCATAAACACCTTCACTGCTTCACTTACTCAGAATTAAAGTCCAAAAATAAAAACCTGCCCTTTTCAAGGTGTGATATTTTTTATCACTTTCAATTTTACACAAAACGCCTTATACCCATCTCAGTTTACATTTCTACCTGCATATAAAAGTGACACAAACAGATTTTCCCCATTACCATCAAAAGCAGGTTTAACAAAAAGTACTAATCCTGTCATGGCAAAAATACTAGATGCAAAACCACACTTTATCATAATAGTAGGTTGTTAATCGTGTTCATTTTATGCATTAAAATTAAAATAATCTCATTCTTTCGTACTATGTGATTTGGATTTTAAAGATAATCTGAAAAATTAAATGGTACATTTTAGTATTCCATCTTCGTACAACTCAAAGACATACATATAAAAACAAGACTGATGCACCACCCTGAACACAATACAACATTACAACTCACTCTGCAAAGAAAAACGGTGACAAAAGTTGTCATAAAATATAGCAATAATAACAATGCATACAAATATTAAATAACAATAATACATAACCCATCATGCATTCAATTTAAAGAGCAAGTCAACAAGTCAAAAAAAAGAATGAAGAAGACACCAAATGACCAAACATGTATATTATTGCATATATTATTAAATTGCATACCTGTATACTTACCTTTACAAATACAATATAAAATGCACACTGTGTGTCTGTGTCTCTCTCTCTCTACATAATATTTATCGCATTCACGAAAGCCCATCATAATGTAATGCTAAAAAACTACTTGAATTGAACAAGTTAGAAAAGTAATGCATTATACAGTGTTCATTGTTCTCACGGGTAGGTAACTACTTGCGATTCCCACGACGTCGGATTTTTTCTTGTTTTCCGTCCTTACGATAATTTCTTGACTTCATGGGAACAAAATTTTCATATCGCTCGCTGCTACTGCTGCTGGCCCTGCTAGTTTTACTATATAACTACACGTTACATATAAACCATAAACCATACATACATATATACATATATTACATGTAAACATTATCCATTGTACGACAGTGATATTAGTAGAGCAATGAAATGCAAGTTGAAAGAATGGCACTTCTTCTTCGCCGGGCTCCTCCATTGGAATTACATGTGGCAATATCAACATCAACTTGTCTTCTTCAACGAAAAATCCTTTTTATCACTCATATTATTGCCAGACTTACATATACATACATAAGATGACTTTAAAAAAGAAGAAGGAGCAAAAATTAGGCGAGCACCTACAAAACTATGCATGTATAAAACATATCTGTTGTATAAATAAAATAGAGTTATGATATTTCCGATAATATCTATTACAACATGAAGAAAAACTGACATGCTTAGCTTTAAAGTAATTTTTTTAAAGGTAAAATAGATTCATTCAAGATAAACTAGAAGAGATAGAGACAATTGTTATTTGTTGTGATTGTTTTGATGCGTG
>JAQFZG010005594.1:0-10153 GCA_034695465.1 Entomobrya nicoleti
TCCCGTTAACTTTTAGTGTGTGTAAGGTATGTGGCAGTGATGGTCTCCCCATTTAACGTGGAAAGCCATCACAAAAATGCCACCAATTCAGTGACCCCAATAGTGATTGGTTGTTGATTGGTATTGGGATGAAACTCCCAATACCAGTATCACTCACACGTAAAATGTGAAGAAAGACGGCGTGGTAGTATGTTTGCATTTGCAGAGATCGAGCTCTGCAAATGCAAAATGAGAATCAGACTCGAGAAGGAGATTTGGTTTTCTTAGAGTTAAGGATCGTTTGCATAATATGCAAACAAGCGATCCTTGACAGTGTTTTCAAGGCCGGAGTTTGGTTTAAATTGAGGTAGATTAAACTGGATGAAGTTGTTCATAACAAAAATATTTTTGTGTTTAGCGGCTAACCAGAAAAATATTTAATTTTCATTCATTCTTTTCAATGCCACAAAAGGTCCAAATGCTGCACAATGTTAAAAGTCCATCTTCGTTAAGCAAAGAAATAGTTCGGGAAAATAGTTGCCAAGCTGAACAAAATTTAAATACTTCATTACGTCAAGTAATTATTGTTGTCAAAATACTGTAAAAAAAACACCCTTAGTCATACTTCATATTTAGATGAACGAGTAAAACTATTCGTTTATCATTAAATTCTCATATAAACACTGTGTCAATCTATTTGGTGACTAAAATACTAATACTTGCCAATAAATTGTTTCATATATAATAGTTTACTAATCAGAAAAACCGTGCTACGTGGCATTTCCAAGTCTGAAACGCAGATTATTTTACATGTTTGGCTGAACACAACTTCAGTTTTCAAGGAAGTGGTCATCAGTTTTATTTTTATTGTCGAACAGAACACGTGAGGATATCCTTGTTACGCTTTCTGTGGTATGTTCATTCTTCGTATTATTGTTTCTGTTACTTTTTATATACGAATGATTTCTTGAAGTTTCTTATATGAATCGGTGACACTAATTAGCACAACTAATTAGGTCATAAAATATAACCACATTTGAATATTTATGTACTGCATATAGTTGACCAATACTTTTCACTGATTCAAGGGCATGAATAATACTGAATCAAAGTATTCTATATCTATATATTTATATACGAAGGTTTTTTGACAGTTAAATTCCAGACAAGTTCAAAAGTGTCTGGTCAAACTCCGAATCTTTAAATTCTTAGTCAAAATAGATTCCAATACATCCACGTTAATAGGAAATGGCAAGTTAGCTGTAACAGTACAGCGATACAATATTCTTATGACTTTTTGATCTCCATATGATCATATTAAGACACAAACATAAAATACAAATAATAATGAATATATTTCAATCCATTTATTTATGATTAATTTTTATTTGCCAAATCATTTATTTTTCGATGAAACTTTCTCAAAGTAAAGCAATATTTTTCAATCATTTCTTTAGAATTCTTGTTTTTGATTTACATTCAATAAAAGAGATTTCAGAGGCTAAAACATAAGAAATGTGGCCAAACATGACTTAACGTTACAAGGTATATTACCGATTATGTGAATCGAACTTATTTGTGTGCTCCTGCGTTTCACTTGTTTAACTTTCCAGCCCATCACCAAAATTCTGATGGTTTTGACCTAATTTGCTAATTTGCTTTAGAACAGCTTCTAACTCTTCGATAAGTTCTTGAAGTTTTATTTCATGACCTTGTATCTGTTTAGCCATGAGCAGGGCGGATTTTGTACAATCAGATTTAGTATCTAACTCACAAATGTCTGCATTATTTATGATTGTTCCGTTTCCATTCCAAACATCTTTAAATTCCATGCAGCGTTTTTGGCAGTGGTTTATAAAATAGTCCGAATCAGGGCTAGGTCCAAACGACTGAATTTTGTAGACGATTCCTGTACTTTCGTCTATATTTTTAAAAGCACTCAAACCCAAGGAATAGGAGGAATGACCTGCAGGGATCCAAAGTGGAGAATATTTGGAAGGTGAACAGTTAGGTGAGAAATATGCTGTCATTGAATTTCCGTAATTGTCAATTGACCATCTTTCAAGCGTTTGTACGTATTCCGGAACATTAATGCATGCACATAAATTCCGAAACTCTTCGAGAATAACAGGACCGTCCACTGGCTCGACCGTCTGATCATCAGAAAGAATGTCTACGTCGAGGCTAGAGCCTCCTATTTCCTTGTTACAGACATGGTAAGATTTCGTTAACCATTTCCCATGGGGAGACTCAGTGTAAAGCAATTCAAGAGTACGTTCGCCTGTAACAGTAGATTCCCATAAAGTTGTCAAATTCGAAATTCCTGGCGATTCAATTCTAACACTACGTCCTGTACAGCCATTCTCTGAGTACAAAATTACACATGTTTTTGTTTTAATGGATCCAACTCCATTAACCCAATGACGTTGAACTAGCGTCGGAAAATTGTAGCATTTTGAAGTCGATCTGCTCCCAAATTGAAAACCTTTGGAAATGGGAAATAACTTTTAAAAATATCAAAAATACATACGAAATCAGCAAATTTATTGTTTATGGTAACTTGCCTTCAAAGTCGTTTTCAGCAAAGAAAACCACTAGGTCATTGTTCATCCCGGTTGTCAAAATAGATGGGGTCTCATCAACAAAAATAAAAGAATTCTTGTGACTGGTTTTGTTAAGGGCTTCGAACAGCTCTACCTTCATAATTTTATCATTTGGGTATTCCGGGCAGCTTTGTTGAAAGTAAGTTTCGTTGGAGGCTCGACCAAGCGACATGATCGTCATTATTGCTCCTTTGTAAATTCTTTTGTGTGTGTGCATATCTCTTGACTTATCCCAGTGTCCCGCATCAATATACAAAGCAGTCAAATATTGTTCCTTGCAGTCAGGCTCAAAGTATGCAAATAGTCCGTTGTGATGATTATCAATCGACCACTTGTCCATTCTCTGCACGTATTTAGGTACATTGATACAGTCACAAACATTATGGTAACTTTCAACGACGTCTGGAACCGTGGAAAGGGCTGAATAATGCGTGGTTATGTCTACGTTCAGTTGTGGCCCGCCTTCTTCGTCGTTGCATGTTTGTACCGACTCAGCATAAACAATTCTGTAAAGTAAACAGAGTTACATTAAAACCAATTTTTTTATAAACATTTGGTTTTTTTAAGTATTAGCGTACTTAGGCCTTAGGTCCCTGTTTGTCGTTTTATCAGGCATGTACTTAAAAGTCCAGGGCGCCTTGCAATTGAAATTATTATAAGCAATAAAACATGTGTCGGTTATGACGGAATATACACCGGAATATCCACTTGCATTATAAGGAAGATTGTAGCATCCTTCGGTCTGGTTAATCTCCGCAATTAGTTCTGTAAAAATGAAATGAGTGTAATTGAATACAAATTATAACAGTAAAAAATATTTCGGATGAAGAAATGTAAAAATATACCTACCAGAGTAGTTTAGGTTGTCAAATAACTGAATTTTGACACAAGTAACACTGCACACAAAACATAATAAAAGGATAAACCCAAAGTTCCTCATTTCCACTTTGTGTCTGCGTTTTTTTTGTATTTTTGTTTAGTTAGGACGAAGCTCTTTGAACAAAAATGTTGTGTGATTTCATGGAATGGCAAAGAAAGAATGGACAGCGTAGACATAAAATGTTAAATAGTCTTGACATAACAAGTTTTGTATTATGGAATAAAAGTGGGATATTATTTGTCATTTAGACCTTTGAAAAGTCAACCATATACGTCAGCAAGCTACACAGTAAATATTCGTCTTCCCTAAACGAGTTTTCTCTTGAATTTGACTGCTAATATCATGCAAAATTTTATCCTACGCCCTTGACAAATAAAGCGTCTGCGTTTTTAAATAACCTCAATTGATGAAGATAGATACAATTTAGACAATAAACTGCTTATATGTTTATTACAATTGCAGTCTTTTTTTTAGTAACTTATGAATATGAAGCCGTAGCAAGTTCTTTGACTTAGTGATTTATTTTGAACAGATATGATAATTTTTACTATAAGCTATTATGTGTGTGTCGCTCAGTTGGATTATATCAGCATTAAAGGCCTAACCTTCAAATATAATGTCCAATGTTTTACATAATTTAACAAAGTGGCAAATGTCCAGTTCCTCTCCGTACTAGCCATCCAGTTTTGCTAAAAATTGTCAAACTACTTTTAAATGATTTATCTACAGTCAACTATATCCTGTATTACGAAATAAGATTGAAAGCTTTATTAGCTGATTGGGTTACCGTATGGACACAAATACATTACGATAGACTGATATAACTATTTTTCGGTATTTTACAGTATGTAAAAGGTAAAGACTAATAATTTCTAGCCATTCTGTAGTTCTATGCATTTGATAAGATTTCCGTGTAGTAATGTGCGAGCTCAAATGTTGCTTATTTAGCATGCATGCGTTGAGGTTTTAAGAAATATCAAATTGTTATCGGTGAAGTTGTGATTACAATGTAGAACTCGTTACCTGCCAGAATATGAAGATGCGCAAGTTTCTGTGGTGCTTAATAGATTTATACTGGCAGCAGCTACTGTTGATACGGGTGCAGCAAATTAGTGATGATGGGATCTTTTTATATTTTATTTGTAATATTTATGTAACGTCATTCGATTTGATCGTCAAGTGAACTTGAGATGATTAATACCACAAGAACGGAGAATCTGCACACATATTTTAATAGTAAGAAATTGAGTACATTTCTACTCATGTTCAATTTGGTTAGTTGAACTAACTTTCGTAACCAAAGGAAGTTATTTTAATGAATAAAAATTAATTCATGAAGTGCAAATCGTATTTAACAAAAAAAAGGAACAACTATATGGTTTTTAGTTTTTCAAATTAATCTTTTTTGTATTGTCGTATGTTTGATTCAGTAGCAAAAGCAGTGTTAAAAATTACAAAGCGACAAATGTCACTATCATTTGTTATTTTTTGGTTCAATATGAAAAGCCTAGATAAATACAATTTATTAATAGCATGAATTTTACAATACATCAGTAAATACATTTGGCAATTTTTTTTAACTATGTAACGGTAGAATAAAAACAACAGGTTTATAATATGCAACATTTTTTACTATTCGTGAACATGAAAATTTAGCTTGTTGGTTAGCTCTTGTATTTCTTGTATTGAACCTAGGTCGTTAATTTGCTGTGAATGTGCATGGAACTCATTGATCAGCCCTTGAAGTTTCATATTCTGACCTTGTATCCGCTCTACAATGAGTAAAGCAGCTTGTGTACATTCAAATTTAGAGTTCCACGCACAAATGTCCCCTCTATTTAAAGTTTTTACGTTTTCTCTTTCAAATGTTGAAAGATCCGTGCAACTTTTATTGCAGTGGTTTACAAAATAATCCGAATCAGGGTCAGGTCCAAACGACTGAATTTTGTATTCGATTCCCGTAGTTTCGTCAACCATTTTAAACGAGCTCAAGCCTAATGAGTAGGACGAATGACCGGCAGGAATCCAAAGTGGTGAATATTTAGAAAACGAGCAGTCGGGAGAGAAATATGCTTTCATGGCATTTCCGTGATTGTCAATTGACCAACTTTCGAGCATTTGTACATACTTCGGAACATTACTACATGTACACAAATCTCGGTAGCTTTCGAGAACAACTGGTTCCAATGTGCGATCACGAGAAAGAATGTCAATATTAAGAGAAGGGCCTCCTAGCTCGTTATTACAAACATGATAAGATTTCGTTAACCATTTCCCGTTAGGTGACTCAGTGTAAAGCTAGGAAATTGTGTGGTCGCTGGTAACTGTTAATTCCCATAAACTTGTCAAATTCGAGTTTCCTGGCGCTTTGACTTTAACACTGCGTCCTGTACAGTCAATCTCCGAGTACAAAATTACGCATGTTTTTGTTTCAATAGATCCAATTCCATTTACCCATCGACGTTGTACTGGCTTCGGAAAATTGGTGCACTTTGAAGTCGACCTGCTCCCAAAACGAAAACCTGCAGAGGAAAGTTACTTTTCAAAAATTATGAAAATACAAATGAACTTTTTTAATTATATTTTTAACTTGCCTTGGTAGTCTTCATTAGCAAAGAAATGCATAAGATCACCGTTTGTTTCAGTCGTCAAGTTTAATAGATTTATGTGAGGAATATGAAAAGTGCTCGTGGAACTAGATTTTTTCAACGCTTCAAAATTCTCTAATTTCATAATCTGATCGTTGAGATATTCAGGGCAGCTTTGTTGAGAATACGTTTCATTTGGAGCACGACCCAGCGACATTACGTTCATTGTTATTCCTCTGTACTCTCTTGTTTGTGCATAGATATCTTTTGAGTTCACCCAATGTCCCGCATCGATATACAAAGCAGTCGAATATTGTTCCTTACAGTCAGGCTCAAAGTATGCAAATAGGCCGTTATGATGATTGTCAATCGACCATTTTTCCATTTTTCGCACGTATTTGGGTATATTGATACATGTACAAACATTATGGTAACTTTCAAGGACATTTGGAAATTTGGTGGCGGTTTCAAAATGCGTAGTAATGTCAACGTTGAGTTGTGACCCACCTTCTTGGTCATTGCATGTTTGTACCGACTCAGCAAACACCACTCTGAAAATTTTACCAAATTTAAATCAGTTGATTCGAGTCGATCTCTAAGTATTTTCTCAACATTTTATCATGCGATTAATTTAGAAAATTATTTTTTGCGTACTCATTGTCCTTGTGTGACGTATTTCCAGGCATGTACTTAAGCGTCCAGGCTGCCATGCAGTTCTCATAATTGTAAGCGATAAAACACGTGTCGGTTATAACGGAATATACAGTGCCACTGTTATCATAAGGAAGATTGTAGCATCCGTCGGTCTGGTTAACTTCCAAAAGTAAGTCTGTAAAATTAAGGAAGATTTCTTACATTAAAAAATTAAAATGAATTAAAAGAGTTTTTGACAATTAAATTTGGAAATATTTCCATACTAGTATAATTGTTATTCTCAAACAACTGAATTCTAACACCGATGGTAGTCGACACAAAAAATAGACACAATATCACTTGTGAAACACTTAAATCAAACTTATGTTTTTCCATTGTGTTGTTTGAGATTGTGTATTTGAGCTTGTTTTAGAAGAAATTGTATGCTGGCATGTTTTAGAGTTCAGTGTGTTGGTGCACAGAATGCTAAAGATGAAATGGACAAAAAGCACTCAAACAAAATGGTATGTTGTCTTGACAAAACTATCTAGCAGAAAACAGGTTACATATCGCGAGCTAAATTACATAAATTCAATTTATTGTGTTCATATTTGACCTTTGTCAAAAAGTGCATTGACGACAACAAGCCACACGTTTTTAAACCGGTCTTCTCGAGTTTGATCACTAGTATCATAATTGAAGTTATTATGTCGTTCTAGACAGAAGACATTCTGCATTTTTAAGTATCTAAAATTGACGACAATAAATACGAATTAAAAAAAATTATTGCAGACGTTTATAACAAATGATTTAAAGTGACATCATGTCCTTTGCAAGATCAACGTTGTAAATTTATGAACAAACTTAAATCATTTTAATAGCTAATATGTATCTTTCAAGTGGATTATATGTAAAAAAGAAAAGAAATTTAACCTCTAAAGAGAGTGTCTAATTTATAATTTGTTTGAACAAAGTAGTAAATCTTCGATTCCATGCCATTCTTTTCTGGTCATCTAATGGATCAAAATAGCCAACGCCAAATTAAAAGCCACGTATATATTTCTTTTTTTTACCCGAATGGCTGCCAATAGCCCTTATCATGCACTAGAACTCCACTTCACGATGCTTTGATGTCAATATAAAAATCAAACAAACTGCGCATTGAAGAATTGTTGTGGTACTTTTGTAAATATGGCTTATGCGCATTTTAATATAGAAAACCCACGGTTGAGTGTCGAATTTTAGAATACGTAAAAATTTGGGTAAAACGGAATCTCTATGTGTGAAGCGTTCGTTTTATTTATTTATTTATTTTGTTAACTTAAACGTGTTGATTATATGTTCGTCATTCAGTAAGTTGAAATTGTGAAATAATGAAATTTAAGTTAATCAATATTTTAAACGTAAATTAAATCTACTTATCAAGTAAATGCTTATTTATGCACAAATCGCATGCTATTTCTAAAGTGCTGGAAGTATTTTAGTCGAACAGTTTGAGTTTAAATTTTGAGTACTTTGTATCAAATATACTCTCACAAATCTAATGACGTGTGTAATTTTTTTGGATTAAACTTCTTTTGAAAGATATTCCCATCATTTGGGTATTTTCTAATAAAAATCAAAAGATTTTTCGACAAATTGATTAAATTATTGAAAATTTGTGAGTAGTTTGTACCAAGACAAATTCTTATGAGAACTTATCAATATTTCAGTTTTTTCAAAAAGAGTTACTCTTAATGTTATACAGGTAACGCTGAACTTAACATGTGCCATTTAAAAAAAATAGGCCATTTATTAAAACTTGAGTTTGTGAGTAACGGTGTTCACTCAAGTAGTGAAGCTGTTATTTGTTTCACAATTGCTTCTTGAAAAAATCCCGCTTGTTAAATGGTTTCTTGAATTGCTTCTTGTGGTTACCAACATTGCTTTTTGTGGTAGCAAAGAATGAATAATTTCCTAGTGCTTTCTCTATTGCACAACAATATCTCATGACTTGTTTGGCATGGGTTCAATAATATTTGTTTCGTTATTGGATTGTTAATTCATTAAAGGAAAATTTATTAACACTTGCTGTTCAAAATCAATCTAATTGATAATAATGTGAGAATTCCATCAAAAAATACGAACAGTACCTAATTTTAAAACTACAAATATCGATTTTCTATGATTGTTTTAAGGAATCTTTTTTTTCTTTTGCGGTGGCTTCCAATATTTCTCACACATTGTGTATATACACTACATAATTCGTGGGAAAAAGAAGTTTATGTAAATAAATGTATTGTTATTCATCATGTTGGATCATTTTAAAATAATGAGGTGCTTTACTTTTTAGTATCAGTGCAATGAAAAATGGAGTTTTGACTAATCTCGTTCTGGGTTTTATAAATTGCTCCAAAGCTCACTTACTTTAGTAATGTTTAGCGTCTTTAATGCTTTGCGTAACTTATTGCAAACCAAATTATTTTTTGTTTATAAAACGTTTATGGTTCGTACATTATTAAATTACATACAATGCAAAAATCGAAGCGTTCCCTATATTTAGAGGAATAGTATAAGTGGAAACTTTGAGTTGGCTTGTGATCATCCGCAACGTTTTTTTCAATTTATAGCTTAAAGGTCAACATAATATACACATTTTTTAAAGCTAAAATGGAATCGGAATTAAATTTACCTACAATATTTAGAAACTTCACAAACAGTGATACATTAAGTTATTCCAGCTCGTTACCAGCAAAGACTACCTTGCCAATGTCCGTTTTAATGTTTTTGATTACAGCTTTTGTGATTTTGATTGGGGCATTCGTGAGACACAAAAAATTGGCCAGACTAGCTGGTAAACTTGACTTTAGTGCCAAAAATAGTACAAGGATTCCATCTGTTTCATTGCTGATGATTTTGAAATGCGTCTACAAATATGGGGCGGGTATAGTGAAAAAACACTTGTCTGCTTTTAAAATTATTTATTCAAATTATTTAAATACTTTTAATTTGAATCAACAGAACTGCAAAAAATTATTGACATGGGAGTTGAAAAATACGGCGAAATTTTTCAACTCAACTTGCCAGGATCATATAATATTGTACTTATAACCAACCCTTGTATGGTTCAGGTTAGGTTATATTAAAAACATATAATAGCCATTATGAAATTTATTTTGTAAAACCATCATGTACAGTGGAGGATCAGTAGCGGAATTCCGCTACATAATTGTAGCGGAATTCCGCCTCAATGTAGCGGAATTCCGCTACAACATAAAAAATAAATTATTTAAATTAATTTAGCTTTAAATTAACACGTAAATGTTTAAAATTACGTAGTAAATTTTGCCCACGGTAGACTTTTTTGCTTTTTACACTATAAATTGCAGAATTTTTTGGACTTCCAGAATATGCCCGCAAATATTTTCCATATTTTAAAAAATGCATTAAAAAGGTCAAAAAACTCCAATTTTAGGGCAAAAAACACAGTT
>JAQFZG010005595.1:0-10152 GCA_034695465.1 Entomobrya nicoleti
TATATTTACACCTCTACCAACAGGAATATAATATATACGTAGCTACGCCTTTGCCGACAACTACTTCCGTTCTCAATACGAATAGCTAGTTTGAATATTCCATATAGTCCTCTATAAATAAAATTAAAAACTTTAAAAATCAATTTTTGTGAAGAGCTATGATTAAGCAGTTTAAGATAACTTTACAATATATCTAACCCAGCGACGTAATGGAAGCCATAATTTAGGTTGTAGTGCTCTCTAGAACTATAAATAACAAATGATGGGCCAGAGAGAAGTCAAAATAATAACTCTTATTTTACATTTTGACGATAAAGATATCTGTAATGTGTGTCTTACGTACTTAAATAGTTTGTAATTATCCAATATTTCCATTATTTTCATCCATCCAAGAACAACAATAGCTTTTATAAAAAGAATCGCAAAAATCTTTTGAATAAAACGGGTTTGTGGCTTTCCATCACCATCTTTAAGATGAGGATGTATGTAATATATGGGAGATGACGAACAGCACTGGAAAAAGATTTTTGAAGTGTTAAAAAAATAGTGTATAGATCATTGTTGATACGCACAATGAAACAATTTTTAGTGAATGCAAAGCCAGTAACAAATTCACGTACACGCAGTTTTCCTTTGTCTCGTACTTCAGCAATTGACTCTTCATCTTTTCCAAAGTACACGGGCCGAGATTCTACCACTGTCTTTGATCGTTTGTCTTTTCCAAAAATAGTTTTTATTGTTAGTATAAAATAGACAGTATTGCATATTAATCCTTAACTTAAATATGAGGACAATGTTATGTACACTAATGTGCAGGTACCCTTTGCTAATTCACTGTGTTTGCTTTCCTCGAAAGAGCTTGAAATCTCTCCAATAGTTGACTGGCTTTGTTCTATAAATCAATCGATTGTCAATTTGCATTCATACACGTGTCAGATTGTACACTTTAAATGTGTTGAAGCAACTAACCTTCTGGAGCCGCTGATGCCATAGCCATCTCCACATCATCCTTATCGGTAGGCACCACGTCTGTCTCATCAGGAATTCGGGCGACCTCGGCTCGACCCTGATCACGGCGAGAACGACTCCGTTTTCTCTCCCTGGAATACTCCAGAAGTGCTTCCCGTAAAAGATGGGATGGTGTCTGTCGAGGTCCAGACATGACTGATGCTACTACTTGTTCAGATTATTTTATGCAAGATATGTCTACATTGACTAAAGCCAATTATGTCAAGTATTCTTGAGCATATTCACGTAATGTATATATAGTAATGTGCCAACTCATTTTTTGATTTCGTCAAAAAATTTCTCAGAAAATGAACGTGAAAATGTCTATCAAACACACGTAACTTGGGATACATTGCTTGTATTGCTTGTGCAAACGTGGTATCACACAAGGCGAAGAGATCCAGTATTGAATATGTCTGTAATTTGAAAATCCTGTCTGAAGAATCCCTGACCATGTAATGCACCGT
The DNA here is from genome assembly GCA_034695465.1 of Entomobrya nicoleti. NCBI lineage: Eukaryota > Metazoa > Arthropoda > Collembola > Entomobryomorpha > Entomobryidae > Entomobrya > Entomobrya nicoleti. The sequence goes on from JAQFZG010005595.1 coordinate 1,476, forward strand.
GCTTTAAGTAAAAGATTTTATATTCGTGCGATGCGATTTCAATATTAAATTAAAGAATGGGAATTAATTAACAATTGATTTATCCTTTATTTTTCGAATGAAAATACATTATAAAATATGAACTTTGAATATTAACGCACGATATTTAGTGCTAGCATCTTATACGATGATGCCACCCAAATGATACAATTCAAGTTCCCCTCATGGCGTTTCATTCCAGTCACAGCCTACACACCTCTTTTTCAGATATACAAAGCAGCAATATGCCATCGCTTTGTTGATACATTGAAACACAGCCCAAATATTATCCTTTGGATTTCAAAGACGGTTACCTGTAAAAAATGATGACCAATTATTTTCATTAGATCAACTACATATTATGTGCATATGTGGATAATTCTGCTTAAAAATTATTTATACCTGAACTGCAATTTGAGACAGAAGTAAGCCTGGGAGCCAAACATGGGAAACAAAGTCCCAGTAGCTAATTGGTTTCGCTTCGAATTCCTTGAGAAAAAGTAGTACAATTGAGCTCAACAAGGCCAAACCGCCGCCAGCTAGGTTTGTTGTGCGATGCATTACAGATTTCTAATGTGAAAAACACATCAGTTCGTAAAATTCATTTTCATCAAACTTATTGATCAAGAAAAATGCATAATATTACGATACTTGACAATAATTCATACACGTAACAAATACGGAGCAAAGCAGAGCATGATGAAAGTCAGAAAAATTGTACAGGTGACCAACGGAATAAGAATGGAATTATAGATGATGGTAACGCAAGCACTTGTAAATGCTATGATAGCAGTCTGAAAAATACAAATATGCATGTTATGCAATTGTATTTCCTCAATTTTAATTTGAATGTATGCAGTACAATGGAATCTTTTACTTACCATTGGAATCATTAAAACGATTGAAATTGAAATGGGCCACCTTGACCGGTATCCGACTCCCCACCTTACGCACAATAAAAGTGCAACGAAGAGACCACTAAAAACATGGTACAAAAATTCAATAAAATAAAATAAATGTTCATGGCTGTGTAGTTTGGAAGTTTTACAGCTACTTACTATGCCAAATATGCCCAGTCATGACTTTTTGTAAAGAATTCACTGACACCCTCGCTGTGAATGAAATAAGTTATAATTTATGAAATATAGCTTACGTTCATACATCTTAAAGTTATTTTTTTAATTGTGAGTCGCGTTTTACCTTTCGAAAACTGAAGCAAGTACAACCAAATTGATGAAAAGAAGCTGTATAACTTTTACCACGAGAATTTTTCCAAAGAAAATGCTTTGCAAGTCCCACTTGTTGGCGAGTTCCTTTGACACTTTATATTGAGGACATGTGCATGGTATCTATACATGAACAAAAAATGTGAGTATAGCTAACCTATCAAAGATGCAGCTTGATTGAATGGTCATAGTCATAACAGAATTCTGAAATACAATTTGTCTTTTGTACTCACCCAAGTTGTTCTTCTGCGATCATCGTCAACCACTTTTCTCTTTGCAAATAGTTTTTGCTCTTTGGGTTTCGGTGCATCCGGATCAATCGGGGCACTGCTAGTTCCTTTCTTATGACCATCTTTGTCGCCACCAGCGTTTTCCTCGCCGGGTTCGGTCTGAGGATTATTCATGTTCTCGGTGTCGTTCACTTTGGTAAGTTTATTCTCCACTTCCTCCAAAACATATAATGAAACGTCTCCGCGAGTCGTGCCATCCCCATGTGAGGATGAACGGGTTTTTTCCATGGTGGACAGAGAGACTGAAGACGCTTGGTGTACCATAAGTTCTTCTAACTGAACGGTATTTTGGTCCGGTAATATATAAATGGACCTTGGAGCCGCGGAAGCGGTGTCCGCTTGTGGTTCGGGAGCTTTCTGAACATTTTTCTGTGGACCGGGGGATTTGTTCCGTTTACTCAAAATTTTGAAATTGTTTTTAATAATTTCATCTGGATTTATCAGAGGCATCTTTTCATTCGGGGCAAACTGAAATCGTTTTACAGACAACCGTTGGTCATCAGACCTTTCATGACAAAGGAATGCCACTGTTCATGCTTGCAGAAACGTTTTGCACCGACAATGTGTGCAAATACTTACAATTTACTATATAATTATTACAAGTTTTTCTGTACTATAGTATTACGTTAAAAATAAAAATAAAAATACAATGTATTCTTGACAACATGTCCCGCGTTAAAATAGGTAACCCATATACCCCATGTCAATGTTACAAGATGAAAGTTCATGAAATCGAATAACTAATTTGTAGTGTTCAATGTCGATTGTCCTTTTAATTCATAAAACAATGGCCTTATTAATGGCTGATTCTTGGAAATGAGTTTAGATTTTCCTTTAATTTACAATGAACCCAAAAGTTCTAAGAACTCATGGTAAAGCATGGATAATAGCTTACTCATAAACTCCAGACAGATATACCATCTTGGAAAATAAATAATACTTTACAAATAACTCATCATCACTTTGATTCATAAAAAGAGTTCCAAAAGAGCAAATAATGTTTCGAAGATTTAAATATCCAACCCTTCCACGTCATATTTTGTTAAATGTGAAAAAGAAAGGGTCCTTAATTCCAGCATTCACTGAACTCTTCATGTGGATATTTCTATTAGCACTTGTCATTTATGCTTATTTGCCGGAAATTATTTCATTATTTGGTATCTCTGACTTGGAGGCAATAACCAGAAAACCCGCTTTTCAGGGAAAACAACATAAGGCTTCCGAGTATCGGTTAGAGCTAACAATGCAAATTGTGTTGGGAAACGGTGAAGATATTGATACTGTACTTGTTGATAGTTTAACATCAAAGCAATACATTGTGCCTGAAGAATTTCGTAAAGCACAGATTAGTGCTACAAGTGCAGTTTTCAAAGTAATCTATTGAATTACATAAGCGGTTACCATTTTGTCAATAAGCTTAAAGTATTGCCTATCAAAACCGCTAGTAATATTTATTCTTTTCCTCAGATGTATTAAAAGACAAGAAATGAGCATGAGGATCAAAATGATCAAATCTTATTAGAAATTAAAAATACAAAAATATTTTTATCTTTTGGCGAAAGGGCAACCGCTAATGTAATTCAGTCTACATATCTTCAGTGTTGTGTATTTAAATAGCAAAACAATGCAACTGATGCTCAAAATGAGACTAAAAATTTCCTTGATAAATATATTCAGTCTGTTCAAATCAAATGTAGTGCTCCATTTCCAATCGAATTTGCTTATGAAGGCAGTGGGGTTAGTTAAAAATGATTTAAAATTGTGTGTGCTTGCATTTTAAAATTTACTACAAACAATGAAATCATTTTGTTATTTTGCAGTGGCCAAAATTCGGAAAGATTCGTTTGGAAAAGAGGAATATAAAAGTACTAGAAGAAATGTCCCAGTATTTTTACATCGCTATTCTTGATTTTGAGAAGAATCTTCTTGAGGAAGTTGACAGTGGAAAGTACATTTGCCGATCAATCCAAAACACTACTAGCCCAGTCCAAACCGATAAACAAGGAAAGCGTTTTGATGATCAAGTTTCAATTCACTTATTTGTTCCAGGTCAGTGCGTAATACTTTGTTTATGCATTTATGTATGCACATAACGCAATATACCATGCATAATAGGAACTAGAAAGCAAACAGTATAATTTACTAATACTGATTTACGCAAGACGAAATTTGTGTTTAATCAAACCATAACTATATCATCACAGGTGAAAAAATATTAATTTTCGGGCACTTCTGGGATCACAGGGATGTCAAGGACAATTCTCCAGTAGTAATATACCATAACGTTGCGGCTGACGGTACGGAAATTAGTTTACCTTGTGGAGTGTCGGATCCGTCAACCCAAGTGACTTTACATCATAAGGTACTTAATGAAAAGATTTAATAAACCAAATTAAATTGTGTGTATGTCGTAGCAAAATTACTTGGTCTACAATTACTTGTACCTGCATGCTATACTTTGTCTACTTGCTATACTATATCTATGAAATTTAAATATTATGTGCTGAATCGTTGAATGTCATATTTTTGTACTCAAAAGGGTACGAATGAGTTTATATATGTATTTTTATTTACATTGTATTATCATATTTTAGGAGAAAACACATAATCCTGTAAAAATGACACCCGCTGATAGTCACATTCAGCAAAATGATGTAGTAGGTTTCACCATCCCAGTGACTCTAGTTAAGGATTGGCCAAATATAAATTTCATTTGTAAAGCTCATCAAGCAGACGAGGAGTTGAGAGAGATTCCATTTGAAATCAAACTGAAAGGAGGTAAGTCCACTGGACGATAATGATCATGTAATTGTAGTACTAAAATTATGCACGCATGTAGCAGTATCTCAAGCAATAATTACGTTGTTGTAATTATGCTACAGCGTACTATCTCGTTTTCGCGTTTGATGGTTTAAAACTTCAAAAGTTACATTGCGTAGCAGTAACCAGCTAGCTACACTTTACACTTATATTTGAAACATATATTTTAGTATGGAATTCTCAGATTTCCCCACCGTTTTCCCAAGTAACATTGAATACAGGCCAATTTCCTATACAAGTCTTCAAGTGTACAGCACAAGAGCCTCTCATGATAAAATGGTTGGATGGGCCTACAACACACGTGTCACATAAAGTGTATATGTCGGGGAATGAGATGTATAGTGTGAGCTTTATCGGAACCCCAAAGCAGTTCAATGGAAACTCGTCAGTTGCAAGATTTGAGTGTTCAAGAGTACGAGATGGAATGGTTATTCACACTTGGGAATGGATCAAGGAAGAAGGTCTGTTAACCTATGAACTTATTATTTTACCAACAAAAAAAATTGAGTTTAAAATTGAACGGGCTGATATGCATAAAAATTAGGGTGAAAACAAGTAGCACCATAAAGTAAATCGAAAGTAAGGACATCTTTGGTAAATGTCACCCGTCATGAACTTCTGTCCTGTCACCAGAAAGCAAAAGCTCATAATTCCAAAGCTAATGTCACGTATCATCAATGTATATTAAAATCTAAAAATGAACCATCTGGTGTGGTTGTGGGGGATGGGGATTAGGTTAGAATCTCGTAATATATTCGACATGCTTTATGGGCTAGCTGAATCAGAACATAACAACGTCATGATGTGAAAACGTAATTCACTATTTACTTTATATGCAATAATGAACAGTGGATGAGCGTAGTAACTTTCTTAATGTGAACTAGTTGCATTTCTAGACGTTCATTTCATTGTAATATGTGTGTGGATCTTATTTGCTTAAATTCAGGTGGAACAAAGCCCTTTCTGAGATTTAACGAAAAAGAGAGAGAATTGTCCTGTTGCGTGAAGAACTCGGAACCACTTATTCTGGTGCAAGCTTGTTCTTCCATGTTGGAATGTAGACTTAAAGCTTCGTTGCAGTCAAAAACAACTTCATCGAGTTGTACTAACATCATAAGAAACAGTGAAATAAAAGGACAAGTCGTGGGCCATAGTGGTAGCAACAAAGACAATACTTGCTCTGTATGGGCTATCCCAACTGAGTTCCAAGCTGGCTTCATCAAGTGCACTGAAGCAAGACCTAATTCGAACGGTGATTATTTTCGGACTGTCGAGCTTCCTCCAGTGTATCTCAGGTGGAATGATGACGTGGGTAAGGGCTAGTCACATAGATGCGTTGACGTTTGGAATTTGAACTGTCTCGGTTAAATTATGAATTATGTATGCAACAATGGATTAAATAGGGATATATTATGACTATATTAACATACAAGGAGAAACTTCGAGCAAATTGGGTAAAGAAATTTTCATATAAGATGTGAATAGACGAACGTATTTTTGCTCTGTCATATATGTTGACGTGCAAACAATCAGGCATGTTATGTACTGTATACATACTAAAATTTCGTAGAAAATATATAATCTAAATGTAACAACTAAAAGTAATATTAACGTTAGTGTACATAATGTAATTCTGTATATAAATACATACGCTTAAAAAATTGTTTTGTTTATTTGAAGTTATCATCCGTGATGGACATAGTTCCAAACCATTAGACCATTTAATAAGAATGAAAGTTTCAACGGCTACTGGTACTGATATATCTGGAAAATCGTTAAATCACAAGAAACTTGAATGCTATGCCAGCTCCATGATCTTTGCCAAAGGATTCAGATGGAAAATTTTCACGTGGAGTGGAGAAATATTTGACAATGTTCAGCTTAAAACACGTATTTAGTTACAAAATGTACACATCACACTTTTTCAGTTTGTATTCATGCATGCATTTTATAATGATGTACAATTTGATTTTTTTTAGTTTGGGGAAACAGAAATTCAGCCCTTGGAATAATATCGTATCGAGAAAAATATTTGCCACTAGAAGGAAGCTATTACGGTGTTCTCATGATTAAAACGATGAATATCGTTAAGCCAATTTTGAGAATAAATTCAAAGGAAAATCAGCTAGCACGGTTAGAACTAGAAGAAAAAATTAAACAGGTTCATTGTGAAGCTGCCTTGTGGAATGATACTGACGTTTGGATTGCATCATCTTTCAACAAAAGTATGTTACTTTAAAACATACACATTTTACCAACATGAAGATGAAAGTTAACTTGTACATTAAAAGAATAAATAAAAATCAATCCAAAAAATGAATAACCAATTCAAGGAATCGTTGATTCTCATTTTCTCATGATCACATCAACCAAATGTGCCTAAGGGTGTCGATAACGTTTTAAATAAAAATATTATGATATATTTTGTACAATAGCAATGCATTGAATATTCCGATGTACCATGTACCATATTGTTACACCTACGTAAGTACCGTAACACGAAACAAGTATGCGTGCAGGTATGCCAGTACTACTGGCCTACTGACTGCAAATCTAGCTTGGGGACGTATTATTTTCTGGAAAGTCCTGTATTTTCAAGGTTTTCAGAGAAAGCGAAATTTTGTAATTATTGTACCATCTGATCTATACAATAGGTGAATTCAAGCGTAAGATCGAAACCCAACCCTATAATTCGAAGTACAAAAGCTACACGTATGCGTCCTTAAATATCTATCAGCAATACCCAGCTTGGCCTTGAACCTGCGTTTGGGTATCGTGATCATTGCAGACAAAATCTAAAAATACCCACCAAGATTGATTTCGTGTACATATTACGTAAAAATGTAGTGAAAATCATGTATACATTTTGATTAATACATATTTTTACTGGTTGAAGCTAAGCGCAAACCATATGCAACAACAAGAAAGGCGATATAATGATTGAAATTCTCCAGTGACAATGATGAGTTTTGTTGGAAGGGAATAATACTTCTAGATGGTTTTGGAAGACATTCTTTCTAGGGTACCATTTTTACTTTTTATCTATCATCTTATGTACGCATTAGCTTTCTTATTTCTTGTTTACTTGGTACACATACGCATTGAAGATCTTATTTACAAACCATTTTACTTACAAACATACATACATACATACATACACGTGTGCATTTATTTGGATCAAGTTTTTTGTAACGTTAAAAGCAAGGATCATTCATGTATCTGTTCGTTTCATTTAGAATTTGTTAGTCAATTGAGTTAAAATTTTAAAGGTGTTGTAAAATTCAAATTTTTATTCATGTATAACTGGAGTTTGCATGCTTTATCAAAATTGGCCATAACAAACTCAAAAGGACAAAACTATAAATTTACAGTTTGGACGGATGGCCAGACGAAATCGCCAGAAGCCATGAAAAACAAAATTGTTCGGTAGCCCCAATAAGGGCTGAATGGAATGGAGCAAGTGAAGTAATTCTAAAAAATGTACCTCTTCTGGTAATATTTGAGTAAGTAGGAAAATGCCCTTAAGGGCTATAACGGGGAATACCCTAACCAGAAGCAAAACTGTGCTGCTGCTGCATATGAAAAACTGTCAAAAGAAAACTATATAGGTAGAAGGCAAACAGAGTAAATCTGTCTCTGAGACTAAATGAACGCATTTTCACATGAACGTTTCTAGAGTATTTTTAGAGATTTTATGTAGCCCACATTTTTGACACAAGAGACTTCCAATAACACTGCTCGAAAAAAATCTTCCAAAATAAGAGCTATCAATTGCAACAATAAAAGTGCAAACAAAAAAGCTTAATTATCAGCTTCAATTCCCTCAGTGATGTTTTTACGTTTATCCAACATTTAAAAATATTTTTACAAGAAATAAGATCCGCAGAAATGATCAAATTTTGGAAATCACGGAGATTCCCTGTCATTTTGTTAATTGTATTATCATGTTCGTGTTGGATACTGGCAAGTGATTCTGTGAAGCCTGAAAAGGTCGGTTTAATATCAGAAAAATCTGTATTTTAGTATAGCACAAAAATGATTTTGTAGCAATATAATATATTCAAGTATAGATCAATACATTTAGGAAACGCGTATAATAACACCTTTATTTTTGCGGATGTTTAGATTTTTCGTCATAACCGGTTCGGTACACAAAAACTGGCAAGAGTCGACCTCGATAATGTAAGTTTGAGATTCATGTAAATAAGCAGAGTGTAAAGATTGCTGTAAATATAAGTTCTTCATCAGATCATAACTCATTTTTTCTTCAGGACGAAGTACAACGAGCACTTGAGGATTTGCGTCGTCGAGTTCCTGAGTATA
>JAQFZG010005596.1:0-10152 GCA_034695465.1 Entomobrya nicoleti
TTGTCTCCTTCTGTATCTCTCTGTTGTTTGGCATGGTTACTGTCGTTAGTCATTATTATTATTGAGAGATGACTTGTTAAAGACAACTTTGAAAAACTAAAAAGAAGTTTAAGGGTAAAAAATGCAAAATAGCAAGAGAGAGAGAGACGAACACACACAAAACAAACGTTGTTTGTACGCATTTATTTTGTAAGAAGTTAGTTAATCATGAGAGGATAATGAGGTTGATCTTAAATCACCTTTGATTTGTCATAATTTATCATCACCATTTATTATTTTACTACTTCGTCGCAACAAACCAAACAAACTACTACTCCCTTCCATCCACCATCCACCACCACCAAACATCATTCCATTTTCCATCATCAACAAAAATTAACTAGGTAAACCAATTGGCTTATGACTTGATGATGTTGAAGATGATGATGGGTAGCAGCAAACGGCATATTTTTTTATATTCAAGTCAAAGTCAACTTGCTCTTGAGAATAAGGAGAGAAGAGTTGTGGCGGAGGAAGGCGAAAAAGGCAATTAAAGGGAAAAGGGGGAGTAGTTGGCATACAAGTTATTATTATTATTATTCACAATATATTTTTGTACAATTATTAGACATGGTCTTTTGTGATATATATTTATTTATACTAAAAACTTTGTATTATTTTTTTGTAAAAAAATCAGTCATAACAATAACCATAATAATCAATATATTTTTTTGGTTTGCTTTCATATATATCCAAGCAAAATATGCCAAAAGAGTCATCACCCACTACCACATTTACACACATTTTGTGATTTGTGAGTAGCTATTTTGCATTTTTCCACGTGGTCAAAATTTACACATAATTCCAATTCTACTAATCACCAAAAATAACAAGTATGTCATTTGAATTGTTAAGATTTTTCATTATAAATTTTCCACCTTGTCCACTCTAAAAAATATATATCAAAAGGAGTTGAAGGTGTTTTTATGCATGTATATCGATTTATTGGAATGTGGTTGAGAAAAAAAATCAACCTGTATTTTTAAGCTGATGAGATCCACCTGATTATCAACAAGAATCATTTGACATCACACTCACTCACACCTTACCCTTTTAAGCTTACACATTTTTTGGCTGCTGACTTGACTCTTTCAGAAAAAAAAAATCAATCCAATCAAATCATAGCTTTTAATGCCGCTAATCTCGCAACTTAATCAACCATATGCTCAGCCCAAGAAGTAAGATTACTTGTTATGTTATTGATTAACGGATAAATAAAAAAGGAGAAACTGTATTTCAAATTCAAATCCTTCAAACAAAAAAAATACTTTATTGACAACAAGTTCACCGGTTGCCGGACCACTGCCCCTGCTGATGATGATTATCATCATTAAGAACCACATTTAAAAAAATACATAATGCATGGTACTTCACTTAACTGCCTAAAGGGTGATGGTGACGATTACTTGGATTGCATTTTATGATGATCATTCTTACTTTTTTTATGCCGATGAGTGAATTAAATGAAGGGAGGCAAACTCATACAATCAATTTGACTAGCTGTGCCTACTGCTCACCAACTTGTGCCAAAATTTATGATTATTACCCAAAAAACATAATTTTCCTTTTTGACGAGAGATTCGCATCTGTGGTAAGAAAATGTAAAAATTTTATCTAATATTTTTATTTATGACCATCAACACATTACCTTGTTCAAGATTGTATAAATGAGAAATAAAGCATATGTAATAAATGCACAAAGTATTCAATTTTGTTTAAAAAGATATATATTGAATTCAGTTGAACTAGTCATAAGACATTCCTTACATGACGAAATGTTCTCTCACTGACTGATGGGCTTAAGAACCAGTGGCAACACCACTTTTGTTTCAATTACAGTTAGAGAATTGAAAAGATTTGCAAAAAAATAACTAGTTGTAAAAGTTTACCTAGCTTACCTACACAACTATATACTTTATGCTTCTATTGCTATTCTGTTGTCATGAATGAAATGAAACAAATGACAATACCGTAAAAATCCCATCCTCTTCATCAAAGTCATCTTGATCATCATCAAATCATCATCATGCAAAAATGCTTTCCCTTTTTTTCCATCAGATGCATGCATGCACGCATATCATTTCATATTACATGGCTATTTATTACTTGACTATGTAATATATTTCCTTCCTTATTTTATTTTAATTTTTCAATTAGCATACAACCACCAACTACCATCTCACAACACATCTCTCTGAATAGCAAATCTTTTTCATCTTGTCTTACTTTTTTGCATGGCTAACTTTGTCATCATCATTATCATACTTCTTATCACAAACTCTTGTCGATGACACACAGTTAACACTCCACTACACTGCTGCCATGCCACCACTACTACTCCTTTTCTGATTGCCATTTTGATTATGATTATATAAAAGGGTGAAAGGGGTTGACGAGAGAGAGAGAGAGATGAGTTGACAGACGTGACGTGTGATAAACTGCAGACTTGTCTGTGTATGTGTGTGCATGACTTTAGTACTGACATCCTTTGCAATTGCCAAGTCACCATTACCCATGCTTGCATGCATGCTGATTGCTAATAGTCAAATGATGCCATTCCTTAAAATCCCACCACTTTGGCTACTGAAGAATAATCAATCTGACGGAAGACTCTGAATAGTTATTGGCTACCCCTCTCTCTCCATCTCTACCAAAAAGGAATTTTGAGAATGATGAAATAAATGAATGAATAAATACTACTCATACCATGTAACCACTTAAGATGACACTCATCTTCAAAAAAATACCGGGCATGGTGAAAAATTGCTAATTATTTATTAGTCCCTGTATATCCTCCACACTATTTACTAAAATGGTATTCTCTCCTCTTAAATAGTATTGTGGTACTCTTCATCGTCACTATGTGAAGAGAATGACGGGGTTTTGCCCAAAGCTTTATACAAAGATGATATTTTTTTCTCTCTTGGATAGTGACGGTGTCCGTGGTGATGATGAGCTGAAAACAATTAAGTCTCTTATTCATTTCCCTTTTATGTCGGTCTTTTAAAGTACACAATAATAATAATATTAACAATGAGGAATATATAAGTTTGCACAATGTTGCATATATGTATGTGTAAGTGTACTTGAGTTGGGATTATATGGAAGTTGTAGACTTGACTTGAATTTTTTTAAGGTTGGTTGTTTGATTTCATGCATTTGGATTGTAATGTCAGCTTAATGACTTTCTTTACTGTATAGCTCTGTTATGTATGTTAGAGTGTGTAGCCTCTAGCTACATAACCCGCTTGATTATCATTATATTTTTTTGCTGGGAAGAACAAATCAGCCAGAAAACGTATTTAAAAGTATCAAGGAAGCAGAAAAAAAGGATGACGATGACGAAGAACCAAACAAGATGATTCACGTTTGATGCTTGTGATGATGAAGATGATAATACTTTGCAGCAAACAGTGTTGGTGGTGGCGGTGGTGATGGTGAGAAAGTCAACAATTAACAATAGTGTTACGTAATTACTATAATACCAGTACAATGTACTGTTGCTTATATAAGAAGTGCAATGATGGGGGTTGCGTTGCGGTACTAATAGCGTACATTTTGGTACACGCACACACAGTAAGCAGCGATTATTATTTTGTTATCAGGATGAAGGAGAAGTAGAAACAAGCGAAAAAGGATTTGACCACCAACCGTCCTGTGCATTCTGGTGTCATCTTTTAGTAATTAAATTGATTTATTGTTGGTTATCGTTACGTTGCATTGAGAATATGATGCTTCTTCTTTTCCGTCTTTCGTCATTATTCATATTAGCATTCAAACAAAATTATCAAAAAATGCAACATATTTTTTTTTCAATGTGCATAAAAAAGTAAAGCTTGTTATTTATTTACGTTTGATTTGACAAAATCGCAATCCAAGGATTTTTTTTAAGGTCGAACAAAATTTCTTTTAGACTTTTTGTATGTTTAAGTGGGCATTTTTTCCAAAGAAAAATATAAAAATGCAAATCTATTCTACATTTCCTCAATAAAAAAGGAATTAGTGGTGGAGTGAAGGTTCTAAAGTGGCAAACAACGTTATTTTACCCATTTAACATAGTACCTGTCCTAATCAATTTTAATGTTGTGTGGCAACAACTTCATTTTGAAAATATCATAATGCCCCAATCTGATGGCAAAATTGCAATACAACACAAACTATGTGACTAATTTATAAAAATCCAATAAATAAACAAATATTATAATTAAGCTTGTCGTTTTTGGGTATGTGGCAGCCATACAGTACCAAACATGGCACAATTTGGCGCAACTCAACCGAAACGCTGGTGTACTCAAAGGATTTCTTCCTTATTCCCAAGAATTACCCACAAAAAACAACCATTCCAAAAGAAGCCCTTAGAGATGGAGAAAAATAGCTATGTGACTGCTAATTAGTCTCAATACAATTAACAGGAAAAACGCAAATATGTACCTGGTCAGAGAAGGAACGGATAAAAGCCATGAAAACGAATATGAGTGAAAACGTTCATCTGCACGAACATACAGCAACTCACCTTACCTTGTACAACATATTCTCCAGCAAGCTGGGTGACTAATATTGCTTATTCTTATTCTACAACTACCTGATTTCATTAGCGATAGGATAGACTAATTAACAGCAATACTCAAAAGCTTTGTTAATATCGGTTGCCATTTTTGTGATTCAGTCAAGCGAGAAAGGCTTATTGAATTTAGAATTATAGGGAAAATGTCAAGTATAAAAATAATAAGAATATTTCAATAAAAACAGGATAACACTCTTATTTCATTGCACATTATAATAATACGGATGACGAGGAAGGATGCCATTGAACAAATACCAACAAAAACAGCACTAAAGAGTGTTGTACTTATGGAGCTTCGTCTTGTCGTGTCATTATCATGATCATATCATCATAAGCAGCAAACGATGACTTGGCTGACTTACTACGACTGACGTTTCGTTTTTTTGGCTTGTGTTATACAGGCTCTATAGTATAGTAGTACCAAGAAGGATAGTGCTTTACCCTTTTTATACGAAACAAACTGTAAAGATGAACCTCTGTTCTGTCATATACTTAATTCGTCCATCTGTTGTTATGCTACAATGTTGACTGGCTATACCCACGACGATGATGCTGGTATGGTGGTTTGGTTTGGTTTCATGGAAAAAGATGAAGAAGGAAGGGAAGGAAAAGTAATTAAATTAATTACCTAATTAATTAGGATGAGCTTGCTTGCTTTCTTGCTATATAACTTTACCTTTTGCTTTCCTTTTCCTTCTTTCGATGAACATAAGACAAAATAAGACAGATATACATATTCAAGGGCAATTACTTTTAATGTAATTACACCAACTTTTCCTTCCGTCATCATCATCCGTATCTTAAAAAAGTATACTTGACTTGACTAAATGGAAATAATATATACAGCATCAGAAGGATATTACATAAAAGCAGCAGAGAGACTTCAAGATGAGAAGACAGAGAGAGAGACATAATAGAATTGTTTCATTTTAATCATTAAGTCATTATAATCTTCTTCGTCTTCTTTACAAGCAAGCAAACAACGCAACGTAAGGATGATTATACGATACTCGTCATCATCATTAGATGCCATGCAGTGTAAAAAGGAAAAGTGTGCAATACTTGAATACTGACTTCACTTTGCTGATTGAATGCAAGCTTGTGTCTATACATTTTTTTTCTTTCTTTTTCTACTTCTTTCCATCGTCATTGTCGTGTTCACTGAACCATCGTTTATTTCATTTTCTCCAACTGCTTCTCTGACGATTTGTGATGTACAGAAGCCATTTCGCGATTACGACAACCCCATAAAAAAATCAGTATAAATACCTGACTCATTCACACTTGCAACAACTTACCACCTGCAGATTATGCAGAGAGCATAGCCCTCACTCCTTTAAGGGTTTTCCCAGAATTTTTCACCGGTTTTAATTAATATTATTATGTAATTGATTATTTATCAACAAAGTGAAGAAGCGATTGAAATGCAAAAAATAATGGAATTGCTGAATCATTTTGAGAGCCATACATCACAATAAAATAAATACGCATTTCAATTCATTAGCTCATTCCTGAGAATATCCACAAAAATCAAATAGTGACTTGAAGAATTTAAAACCTTTTAATGCACTTACATACATAGTTTATACAACTGCTTTTTTGTTGCATGTACGCATGCATTTCACAGTTTTAACAGCTACAATAATGTGAACCAATAATAAAACGCATGCGTTTAAAAAATATATATCTATAAAACAAGAGGAGTCATTCATTAAAATACCATAATAATGGTAATAACAATAATAATATTGTGACTGTGAGACCACTGTGTAAACTCTGCATGATTATATGATTATGATGATGAAGTTGCAGGGTTGTGTGCACTAGCACTACTGCTTGGCTTTTGGCTTTAGAAAAACAAACCAACTAAAACTACCACATCAACTAAAGTAAACATTGAACACACCAAACCAAAAAGTCAACATGGATGAATGTATGTATATTTCAACAAATAGCTGTAACGTAACGTTTTTCTGTTTGGTGTTGCTAACTGACTTCTGATCTGACTGACTCACTTGAATGGGTGTGTGTTGTCAAAGTCAACAAGAGAAAGAATCTTAAGTAATGCTACCAACCAACAGCAGAATTTAAACGAAGGCATAAGCTTTAACACTAATAATAATAAAAAACAGTATGTAAATATTAACAAGATAAAAAATTATCTAAATACATTGTTTACCGAGACTTTAAATATGGAAAACATGTGAAACGTCAAATCTGATGAACAGATCACCTGAATGTATACTTACTTGTCACCTAATTGTCGCCATGTTCCGCATTTTTTTCAGAAATGACGGAGTATTTTTAAGAGAGTAATAAAAAAAGAATCAAAAAAATAAAATAATACTTACATTGGATTTGAGGTGTTCCAATGGACATTGTAGACTTTACTGGAACAGCACACGGAACACATGAGAATAAGCGTCTGAGCTAAAATCACAGAGACCAGATTGAATCCAAATACGGATTTGGACGAGTTTGCGCACGAGTTGGATTTTGAGTACACCACTTTTTTGCTGTTGACGCCGTTGCCGTTGTTGCTATGGAGACGACGATTGCTCTTTGTGGCAACAACAGACTTTGTAATACTATGACGATCACTACTATTAGACTTACTAGTAATACTATCGCTCTGGCGACAACGACTATTAACATTTTTGCTACTATGGCTACTAACATTACTGCGAAGAGAACGACTGATGGAAGAATCTTTATGTGATTTTCCCCTTTCTTGTGAAGAAATCTGTGAAGCTACTGGTAAAAATGAACTGGCTTCGTTACACACAGCATTCCCCTCACTACCTCCACCCCCTCCGCCTCCTCCGTCTCCTCCATGGAGGGTACTCATTCTGGAAGCAGGAGCAGTAGTCTGAAATCGCCTACTGCTTGCTGTGATTGTTCTTCTACGCCACTGGCCAAATACGTCGCTAATTATTTCACTCATCTCGCTAGCAAATTGCATTTTCTTTCTCAACAAAAAAAATCTTCAAACTTTCAATTTATTTTTTAAATAAAATCAAAAAAAAAAGAAATCAAATCGTGTTAGTGAAATAAGACGGAAACACAAATTAACGAACAGTTTAACATTCTCTCATATCATATTCCTAACAAATAAGCTAAAGAACAAAAGTTGACACCTTTGACATAATCTGAGCCTGTCATCTAAAAAAAACTCGCTAAATATTATACGATTGCTGTATGTATTGTTGCTATTATTGTTTGACGTATGCTGTCATCATCACTTTCATTTTATTTTTTCTAAAAAAACTGAACTAAAGCACACAAATATTACTTTTTTTATCATCTCATCTTTTTTTCCTACTTGCAGAACAACTTGGAGAAATTCACTATCAGTTGTATTTATCTTTAATTTTTTTCTGTTGGGAGAATTCCAACTTTTCACGTGAACTAAAAAAAAGTTGCTAGTTAAAGCATGTATCCAGCATCCAATAATATAATCCAGCAAACAAAGTAGAAAAATAACGCGTACAAATATTATGACAAAGTAGAAAAATGGTTGTTTCGCAATCCATAAAAACGCAACTAATCCCAAACAGAGAACAAGATCAGTAACTTATACCAGCATTATACATACCAACAGAAGACCACTCACGAAAAAAATACGCACACACATTCATATAAGACCATTCCTGTTTGCGAACAAGCCAAATAGATAAATCTGTTAGGAACTTTTACTGCTGGTGCTTTGCTTGGTTTTTTTGTGCACTGGACATATGTCACTTGTTGCTTTATTCCACTCAAGTTTATTGTGAAGTTGCTCGTTACAATTGTAAAAAAAATCTTTCTCTGTTTTGTTTACATTTTTTATCTCTCATTCTTCTTCCTCGTGTCACGTTGTTTGTATTAATGTATTCAAGAGACGTATTTCCTTTCAAACGTTTATTGTTTCTTGAAGAATTTCTTTACTTTTTAGCATTCTCTTTATTTAATCAGAGATTCACATGGACCCAATAATGAACTGTTGGTTGCTATGAAATCATCCCTATTAAAATTGCTTATGATTTGCACGGTGCGATGATGATCATAATTATTGTGGAGGTTGAGATACTCCATGACAGTAATATTAAAAACGTGATATGTTCTTGGAAAAGAGCATCAAATCTGAGAAACTGATACTGTCACAAAGTCATTGTCATCACTGCACCAACACCACACCACCGTTCGTCACCCACTCCAAGTCTGTCCAGCTTTTGTTGATTTTAAAGTACAGACAAGAGATGAGATGATGGTAGAACTGAAATAATTATTACTCATGTAATTTGATATACATGCTTGGTCTCTCCACGTTTTTATACACTTATCATCATCAGCATCCTTATCCTCATCAAGTTTGGTAGGATTAAAATAATAAGTGCCATGAAACTAAAGAAGATGACGATAATCTTTATACTGAAAGCTTAGCAAACGAGAAAACAGTAATAATTTGATTTCTTTCTTCGTAGCGTATCCTTTTTCAAAAGGGATGACACCAAAAAAGCAATCCTGCACGACTATGCGAAGCACAAGCACACATCACAAAGTCCAGTCCAGTCGTCGCATAAAAATAGTTTGTTCATGTTTTTTTTTCTTCTAAGTTGTCGTAATATATCCTACACTTTATTATAATGCTTGCTTAACAAGTTGGATATCATTATCATCATTTTCTCATTTTCCAGTACACAAAGTGGTAGCAGCAAAAATATTATCTTGTTTTTTATCAACTCACTTTATTTTTTTTCTGTAGATAAAATTTTTTGACAGAAAGTCATAAAAATGGCAAGATGACTTGTTCTTTTTTGTCTTGTGACAGAAAATAGTCTTGTCACCAGAACAACAACCACTATAGCTGAACTAACTTGCTTAAGAAAAAAACAAGCCAACCACTTTGTTCATCACACGAGGGTAAAAAAAATCCAAATATTTTAAAGCAATGTTGCCGGTTGGCTTAGCAGTATGGCGAGAAAAATGAACAATATTTTAATGTTGTCTGGCTGGAACTGTCGTGATAATTTCTAAATCACACCCAAAATCATCATTGATCCATTCATTTGCAGTGAAAACATGTAAAGTGGATAACAAACTCAAGGAAAACGTTTTTCATAAGATTATTTTTTCCAAAAACTCCGAAATATAAGTGTACTTCTTTTTCTCCGTCACAATTCAGTCTTCAAGTCGCCAGCCACTTTTAACAAGTTTTGTATGAAGCAGCATTTAAGAAATAATGCGGATATAGTAACAATGCATAACAATTACTTATTCTCCTCCGACTGCTTATAGTCCAGTTCACAGTTTCACGGGAAAATACAAGGCACTTCCTTTCCTTTTTCTCTTCAAATGCACAACAACAACACAAGAAGCTTTTATGTTCAAAAATCCCATTGAATGGGAAAATATCCAATTCACCGCGATTATATTATTTAGTATTTCTATTCTCCTTGTCTCTCTCTCAAGTTCAACAATGAAAATCCTTTTCGAGTGCTTCTTCTTTTCAGAAGTTTCTTACAAAAAGATGAATATTATGATGTGAGAAAATATTCATAGGAAAAATT
>JAQFZG010005597.1:0-10151 GCA_034695465.1 Entomobrya nicoleti
TAAAGCGGAAACCCCCCAATTAAAGTGGAAACACCCAATTAAAGTGAAAACTCCCCAATTAAAGTGGAAACCCCCCCCCCAATTAAAGTGAAAACCCCCCAATTAAAGTGGAAACACCCAATTAAAGTGAAAACCCCCCAATTAAAGTGGAATCGATAGTAACAAGAGGGAATCGACGGGAACTGGAGGGAATCGACGGGAACTGAAGGGAATCGACGGGAACTGGAGGGAATTGACGGGAATTGAAGGGAACTGGAGGGAGTCGACGGGAATTGAAGGGAATCGACGGGAACTGGAGGGAATCGATGGGAACTGGAGGGAATTGATGGTAACATGAGGGAATCGATGGTAACAAGAGGGAATCGACGGGAACTGAGGGGAATCGACGGGAACTGAAGTGAATCGACGGGAATAGAAGGGAACTGGAGGAAATTGACGGGAACTGAAGTGAATCGACAAGGGAACTGGAGGGAGTCGACGGGAACTGATGGACATAGAGGGGAACAAGATGGAATCGTCGGATAGTGGAGTTTGGGAAGCGCATGCTTCTATGAGACATTCGGCGATTATTTATTAACCTTCTAGCAGCCCGGTATCCTATGACGGGCCAGTTCAACTAGTTCTTATTAAGCGAACTATGATGGCGATAGATGGTGATGATGATGATTATTAATGCTATTGAACGGATCTCCTGTGGAGATTTCAATAATTCATAAAGTTGCTTTATGAACAGGGAGACAAGGCAAAAACCTTCGTAGTCTCTCCGTAAGGGGCTTTTATATTAAATCCATTCCTAGTAAAAAGTGTACATGCAAAAAGCACTGCGTGGTATGTTTGATGAAATGGTTGTTGTAGTTTGGAGGAAAAGTGAGAAAGATAAATTGAAATAGAGAGAACGCGAGAGGGAGATCGGATCAAAAACTTGTGGAACTCACAATCATCTATGCACGCTCATATTTCCATTATATTTTTGCTTTAGCCATGTACAACGTATGATATATGAACGTGGTGCGAGTTGTAGGTTTAAAGTCAGAATGCTTTGTCCAGGAATCCAAAAAAAAATCAACATAACTACGCACACAGTATTACTACACGATAAAGTAATCGTAGTTTTCAAAAATGAAATGTGTAGTTTATGATATTGTGGATCTTGTGATTCTGAGGCGTTAAAACTTTATTACAGTTTACAGTAATCTATCAAGTAGGTAGATGTCAGGAATGGAGAACGTAAGTTATGTTAAGGATGTAGAATTGCTAACTATTTGGTTATCATTTATGTTGGAGTAGAAATTCATAGTGTATATACTACAGTTTAATGCATTTGCTTGCAAATTTCAGTTACACTTATAACATGCAGGTAATTATTTTAACTAATAGGCTCTTACATATTTCGATTACACTTTACCCTTTTTCCCCCGCTGCGTTCCAGGTTCAATTACATACATAATACATATAGGATTAATTTTGTGAAATAATTTTCTAATTCAGTATACAATTTGTTGGTCAAGTTGATGTTATCTGTAATTCAAATAGCTGTTGTTAATGAAATCTTAAAATGTCTGATGACTTTGCACACTATGCGTTGCGTATGAACTCATGATAAACGAAGCTCAATTGGACGCTCAAAAATAAGTTATATCCGACCCAACCTACCTTGTGTCAAACCTTTCAATTAGCATTTCAGATTGGAAAAAATAAAACATTTCTTGGTATTATTAGAAATTACAAATTTTTCGTGTCATAATTTTGTGATAATTATGCAATGCCAAGTACTTAATCTACAAGTTTTAATCAAAATTGGACATGACAGATATAACAAACTCAATTGGGGTTGAAAATGGGACTCAAGCTTAGCTCACTCAGCTCAAGGTTTAATATATTCCTTCTTTTTTGGTGTATTTTGGTTTCTCTCGTTTTAATTTTACAATTTATTCTGCTGACACACTCTTCTTTCCACTAAATATCAAAGAACTTCAACTCCAATAAAAACTAAAGAGTTCAAAAGCGCTCTGGTGGGGGTAAGAGGTGTAGGTAGACATATATACGCCCGATCCGGGTGCAGATAATCGAAAATGTTGAAAAATATGGAAATCAATTCAGCCTCAGACCCTCTCGATCACTTCTTCCGCTCCTTCTTCTTTTCTTCCAGATGAACGAATTCTCATGAATATTAATGCCACTCGAAAAACTTCCATTCCTGATTTTTGACAGTCGACAAGCTTTTATCCGATTCGGTGAAATTAGATTTCCAATCTTCTTTTCGCATTTAACCTTTTACGTTACTTATGCACTTATACCTATTCTTTCATAAATACCTCTGTATGCTTACTCTTGCGTATAATAGCTATGTACATTCCAATCCAACCAAACACACGCACTCAAACTTCAAGTATTTCTTCTGATGCCAGCCCAGCCGTAAGTCCTCCAGTGCCAGTGAATTGAAAAATAAGTACGCATATTTTAAGCTTAAAATTCGCTTAGCCCAAAGGCATAAAGCATACTTTTATAACATATGACAAGGCTTGACTTGTGCTCCCTCTCATTTCATTTTCTGCTTCCTTTATCAAACTCTCGACTCGACAATCATCAGATCACCCCCGCATTGCATAACATAATTTAAGGTTTGTTCGTAATTAGCGTGCTCATCAATGACAAATTGTAGTGATCACTGATGTGATGACACACAATTCAGTCATTATTATTTGTTGTGTGTTTGCGTACTTATTACACGCTCTGATAAGGTCATCTAAGTCACAAGTCGTGAGTTATTTTCAGCAAATCGCAGAAAAATTAGTGAAACCCTCCAATCTTCTGGTCCAACTTGATGATGACTGATGATAATCTTATCTATTTACTTACCAAAAAAATAAGACAAATGAATAAATGTAATGTAATGTCTTCTGGCCATATATATTGAAAATGAGGCGGAAACACACATTACCTATTGCACAATGTGCTCTTATGTGACGATAATTATTTCTTGTTCTTCAAAAAATCAACTTTCATGAATTCGCATTGACTATATATACAGCAACATCATTATGAACCTACCAAGTTGAAAAATAATTTTACGCACTATTAATACACGTAATCTGTTTTGTCTTTGTGTACACAGATGCTCCTTTTCAACAATGACAATTGTAATTACAAGATTATTACAACTTCAGCAGTGTGGAGTGCAGTGAGGTGCACTGCACCATGCAGTTAGTAACAGCTTACCTGTTCTGGTATCCTATTACCTGTACCTCTCATAATAATCATGATCACGACAACCACCAGAATTTAAATACGAATGTTGCTGTGAAGTGGTTCATTCACTCACGCATTTTTACTAATGTTCACATTAAACATTCGAATTCGATTGGGTATGCACGTATATATATTTAGGTATTTTTATCTACTTGAAAGGTAATTTATTGTTAGAAAGGAATAAAAATGTGTGAAAAATTGAAAAATTATGCATCTCTCTGTGGCAAAAGATAATATTGTACATTTGAAGGAAACTTGTAACGCTTCAAAAATGTGTGAGGGGCTGCCGGTTAACGTGACATGATTAATGGAACATTATTAATGGCTCCATATTGGGACGTAGAGCGTAATCTGGTAACCTAATCTTTACATTACATGTTGATTGCAAAATTTGAGACTGTCACTGCTATTTTTAATGTTTGTGTCCTTTTCAAAAAAAAATCCATACAGCTAAACAGATTTTAAGTTTGCGTATTTGTCAGAAAATTTATTGTGAAAAAACGCCCAAAAAATGTTTTACTACACGATCAATAATCATCATATTATCCACAAGGGATGCGTGTAAAAAATACCCTGAAAAAATTGTATGTGAAATAGACTGCAATGCAAGCAACTGTCAAGATCAAAGGACAAGACGTAATCAAGCAAACAAACGCTGTATAACATTTCAATTTTTAATGCTCATGCTCGTTGATTTATCCTTTGAGCCAGAGTCAGGGCTGACTCCAAATTAAAACAAGTGCTTTTGATCTTGACTAAGTCTAATCAATACTAAAAAGGCTTCGACATTAAAAAATCGTGCTGCGGCATCAGTTTTTTAAAAACTACATGTTTGTATGTGTGTACTGTGTACAGTGTACACACGTACCTGTTACTACTATATCATATATGTATATATTACAATCTATACTACACACTTGCATAGGTAGTAATTAGTTAGTTTAATATACCGTTCATTTGTCCTTCCCTTCACTCCATTTAGTTTTTGTTGGTTTTCCTTTATCCATTCAACTGTCACCGTTTTTGTAGTAAAAGCTAAAAAAAGCGTCAACCAATTGTACTGCCATTTAAAATTATAATTAAGTACACAATAATCATGCGCAACCTAACATTTTTGTGATTGTGATTAGAGTTGTTATCAAAAATTGACTTCCTTGGAGGGCATTCTCAGATTAGAGTGCTGCTCGCTGGTCATTAAATGTGGTAAATGACAATTGCTTGACATGATTTTTTCTTGGTTTGTATTTACTTTGATGTACTTAAAAATAAAAGGATCTAAAAATATTTTGTTACTAAATCCATTACATTGGCTTGCAGAACACATGTCGCAAGTCGCAACGCAATGCAATCTTAGCAGTTAAGTCAGTCTGTATGTAATATTTAATTAATGTGTTTCATTTCAACAGTTTGGTTTTGGTATTTAAGAAATATTTTAAACACGGAAATAGCTTACTTTACACCTGTTACACTGACCACATTGAGCAGTCAGAACTTATTCAGAACTTACATTGGTGACTTGGCAAGCATGTTGTAACTTCGATGTGAATATTATAATTATATGATATGATGACCATTTAACGATAATACATTCATAAAACCTTCATGGAAAAAAACTATTTTACATGAAAAATCCCATCAAACGTTATTCAGACTGTTTTAGACATGACGATGACCCTGAACTTCTTCCAGAAAACAAGGTTGTAAATTATAAATAAAAGAGGCTAGGACGGCTAGGATTATGTTTGTATTGTATTGATATTATTGATCTTCATGTTTTTGGCATAATTATTTTTTATCATCATTTAAAATTATTGTAGCACTTCATACAATCACAGGTACACCAACCACAAGGGTTTCCTACTTTTATAACTATACAGATAAAACAAGATAAATACGGAGATTACCGGATACGATTTATAAGCTAACATCACAAAAGTGAACCAAAAAGAATCCCCGTTACATGCAAACATACATACTTACTATACATACCACACATACTTAATAATAAACACAACACATTACACAAAAAAAAATCATTGGATTTGCCAAAACGGAAAATAATTCTCATTTTTTACACAACTGTAAATCTATTTTCTCCATTTAAATGGGAAATCCTAATGTTTAATGTATGACTTTGGGAAGGAAATTATTTTTTTTGCGATTCTCCCTCTCTAGAATTACACATACCTAACTCATTTAAGAATATATTTTTGTAAATAGCAAAGCTACAAGAGAACACGCTTGTTGCTGAATGTAAAGAAGGTCATCAAGCCGGTTACGAAGAGGACCATGGGAAAATTGGCTGAATGAGGAGAGCTGGCCCAACTCTTTTCATTCGTTTCACGATATACCCTTCGAATCTCGGTCATAATTTCGTTGAGCACCTCATCCGATCCTTCTCCAAAACAGTCGCTGTCAAATTGGGATCTGAAACACTGCATCACGTCATCAAAGTTTCTAGAATTGCAAACAAATAAAAAAATGCCAAAAAAAACAAGAAACATAAAAGTTAGCACAGTACAAAAACAGAGAATCACATGAAGCTCTTCTTGCATGCTAGTTAATTACCAGTACCACAACACAATCATCATCATCATCGTAAAATAATAATAGGATCTTTTCAAAATAATAGCTTCTCCACCAATGGAAATAATCAGCAAGGAAGTTAAAAGGAGAGGACATGGAATGTAGGTACAATAGTTACAGAGGTGCTGTTGTAATCGCTTGTTTAAATGCTATAGCCTAGCCTGCTCACACGATGATGATGATAATTTAAACATTTGTCTTGTCAAGAAAATGTCCTTGAAGATTTTCGATGCAGGCAAGCCAGCATGTGTTATTTACACACACCACAAACACAAATGTGGCGTGGTGTGTGTGTGCAGCTCTTCTTAAAGCGTACTATTATTTCTTCATCTTCAAATTGCATTTTACAGAGTAATTATTGGTAAAGATGACGGCTATAAAATCAAAAACCCAAATGGCTATGATCATTTCAAAAAACGATCCCACCACCACCATCCAAACCAAATGTACTTAATATTGCCAATCCTTCAACAAAAAGGTATAAAGCGATTACTCAAGCAATTTGTCTTGAATTTAGCAAAGAGTGAAATGAAAATGTCATGTAATTTGTTGTTGTTGATGTTATAACTATTATTTGAAAAAAAAGGTTAAAAACAATAAAGAGTGACGAATAACTTTTATTATTATTTTAGTCTACCTGTAAACATCTGCGTTTGAAACTGTCGAGGTTTTTACAAAACAGTCAGACCAATCCTTTTTCAACGTTTTTATATGATTTCCCAAGCACGCATCACCGCCATTCTGCCAGAATCCTGTGTGTGAAATTAAAATTGCGTAATATTTAGACTAAGAGAAAAGACAAATTGATTAAAAGTGTTTCATGCGGTGACGACGATTTAAAGTAGTCATAAAAAATTAAGTCTTCCTGGCTTGGCTGACATAATTACAGAGTGACAAAAAGTGAACAAAATAACTTACTGACAAATTGATCTTGCTCTGCAGTCTGACAAATGACGTCTGTCAGCGCAAACATAAAGTAGAAAATAAATTTTTGGTCCTTCTCAAAACATTTTTCGATTAGACGGAATGTCGTCTCTTGACAAGTTCTGTCTTGTGGCCAGACTTCGCACTGACTAATTATCTCCCGTTTGGTAGCGCGTGTCCATTGGTCGCCTTCGGTGGATTTGTATTCAGGGATTTTACCCAAATTTTTCACTATTCCGGCTCCATGTGATGGACCACATGACATGAAACTTTTCTGTAGGAAAAAAATTGTATTAATTAAGGAGTTTTTCTTCATCTTGTGAGCACATTTCATTATATATGCTTCAACATAAAAAAGTGATGCCATATATATTGCTTTGAGGCTTATTTTGGGGGATATATGAGTATACTCCCAAGATGGTCGTATTATATGTGATGAGGCCTTCAACAACAGAATACTTTACTTTATTTCGTAAGATTTGCATAAAAGACGAGAAAAAAAGTTATATTTTTTCTTTGGCGAGACAGTCTGCGTTGTAAACTAAACAAGGCTTCTTAAAATATCCAGCAAAGCAATGCCATCTTGGATGCATCGATCGCACATTTCCACAAGGACATTTAAAAAAATCATACAATGAAATATCGGGATGCTCAAGAGTAATTAGTAACTTTATTGTAATTATCTACATCCACATCGTTTCATTTTCCTTGTTTGCAAATTTTTAATTCCAGCCAAACTGGTATATGGTGGTGGAAACGCCAAAACTCATAATCAAATATTTCTTCACGCACCACCACACCACACAGACTTAAATTAGCTTTTCTCAAAAATCTAAATTTCTAATTGGGTCGGTTGTTGAGTTGAAATTGAAATAGTTTTTTAAAAATCTTATAAAAAAGAATTTCGAGTACGTTTTGTGTAACTTTCAATAAAAAAAGAAGATATATATTATATGCGCATTCTTACGTATTCCTCCATTTCCAGCGTTTCATTTTGCATTGTACAGTGGGACTCCAAAAACATTTTTATTTTCGACTCGAGACTTTCCACAGTTGCCGGAACGCTTTCAACTACTGATCCAGCAATACAGTGCATCAAGATGATGACAGAAATCAGAAAATTTCTTAGGAAGAGTTTCTTAGAAGAATAAGTGGTTCTAGTATCACTAAACTTGCTACAAAGAGAAACAGTTCTTTCTGGAAGTGATACCCTTCTGTTGTCATCATCATCATCAGAATAAATACAAGAGCTATTTTCCCGAAGGAATGTCGTGGTGCAGAATGACGGAAGCGAAGCGAAAGAAGACGCTGCTGTTGTTTTAGGACCCTTCATCTTCATAGTCGTCCTCAGCCTCCCACGCTCTGTGCATTTTTTCCTTCCAGCAAATGATTCAAATGTCATCATCAACTTCTTTTCAGAAGACATTTTCGCTTTAAAATTAATTAACTATTTTCTCGGGAAATTGAAGGAAGAAACGGAAAACTAACGGCACCTCTTCTCTTACTAAAGCATACATGCCACAGGATAATTTCGCCACTTGGTCCACAGTAGTAGTCCACACTTCACACACACACAGTAAAACTACCTCACATGTACATTCATAAACATCCCGATTTTCCGATTTACATGAACATGAAAGAAGCTTTTGGAAGGAGAGGAGAAATAGGGATGGATGAAAAGTAGTAGTCCTTTTTCTCACAAGAAGACAGACAGAGATATATTATGGCACTTGACACTTTTCCTAGTTTAGTTTTAACGTGATATACTATACTCGCAAAGTCACAACTATAGCTTTACTACTTGATGTAGTATGTATGTTTTATGTATAATTTGCATATATACAGCATACACAAGATGGAGAGAGAGAGGCTGGGAAAGCTCTTCACTGGAAAAACTTAAAACTTTTCAAATTAAATCTATCGCATTCGGTTTGCTATTTACTCTCCTTTTAAACAAAATTTTCACTTTCGCTTTAGCTTTCATCCCATCCTAAAAATATACCTCCTCCTTTTCCCCCAGAGAGAACTGTGAAGTCGAAAGCCGAAAGCACTCTTTAAAAAAAATTGGGAAGGACTACGCCACGCCGATGAAGAAGAAAAGAGCGAATGTTCCTTGCTGCCTTCTTACTTCACTTCTTTATCCATTTCATTACTGGACCAGTTATGCAAATGCATTTAAGTACGCATGAATGACTAAGCACCAAACTCAACTCACACTACACTGCAAGCAGTCACTAGTCCAAAAATAAAATCTTCAGAAAGGAGAGATAATGGACTATTTCTCACTTTCTCATCATTAGAAAAAGCGGAGATGAAGAAATATTTTAATCCACACAGCAAAACAACCAGTAGGACTGGATAAGATTGGTGGGGTGATGTGATGGGATGATGGATTCTCTTGAAAACTTTTAAAAGTTTTGTGTGATCATTATAGTCTTTTAAGTTGATGATGGGTGTACCGCATCATGGAAATGAGAATACATAAATAAATAAAACGAGAGAATAATTGCAATTTACATGTTTTTCTTTCACACTTCACGGCAGAATGTAAAAAATCGGGCACATTAACAAAAAAAAACTTTAAAGGGTTTGGACAACAAGTAAGTAATAATTCTTTTTTTTATGAAAACTCTTGAAAGTTGCACTTAAAAAACATACAGTGACAAACACTTTGAAATTTTTTGTATGTAAAACTGTAGAAAACAGGTTAATTATGAATAATGTTCTAATAAGCTGTTTAACAATAAGAATGTTAAAGATGCAGCACCACCACCACCGTCACAAGCGGATAAACAAATGAACAAAATGCACACACTGAATGTAATCAAGCAAATAAATGCAGTATGTTTTACGCATAAACAAGATTATAATTGTTTACTGCAAATATGGTGGTGTTTTTTCTCTACTACAGATATATTTTACCTGCATCTTTTTTTTACCAGTGACCATGCAAGTAAAATATAATCAGATTTGTAGCAGAAGTCCAAGTCGAGGTCACATTTATCATCTATTTAGAATCAGAAAGGGTTAAGCAAAATGTGTGGTGAATTGGGATCGGGTTGTGGAGAATTAAAGGAAAAATAAGTACATAATCTTGACCACCGCACACAGCCAACCGCCACTGTTTAGTGTTCACCGTTGCACTCTGGCTTTTCGTAAAAAAATATAATGATGATGACCACATATAAACTGCTAACAAGCAACAGCAACTACGCACGTTTGCAGTGTTGTTAGTTGAATAAGATGAGATGTTTGTCTAGTCTCTTGTGTGAGATGATTGAAAAATGAAAATGTAATGCAGCACATCATCAAAAAGCAACAGGTATGTATTATCAAATTGCATGGGTATATAATAAGCTACAAAACACCTTTAACGCACTCACAACTACACA